>JAWZSL010000075.1:988182-1059946 GCA_034769285.1 Lutjanus argentimaculatus | reverse complement strand
GCAGAGATAAAAAACTCTCATCATGGAGTCCTGGATAACTTGAGCCACTTGACAGACACCATTCAGCACAGCTGTAAATTTTCCCCAAACGTAGTGCAGGAAAACTGAACATCTGTCTTGGTTCAAGAGATGAAAATGAAGATGGAAAATTTAATGAACACCAGTAGTTTCCTGTTCTAAGAAGAAATAAAACTTCATGAACACAAAGTTTGATCAAATTTCTTCTTCTCTTGGCACAACAGACTTCGAGAGGAAAGAAGCAACTGAAACCCACAGTTTTCAACAGTCTGCTCAAGAAAGATGAAAAAAGCACTCAGGCAGACAGTCCAGAGTTATCCAGACTGACTGGACAAAAGACGGAACCGGAGAACCAGAGAACAACTGGAGAAGGTGGACAGAGTGCAGATCAACAGACAGAGTCTCAGGAGGAGGAAGCAACAGACTGAACACATCTTGAATAACCAGGAAAAGAGAAGGGTAGTATTTTATTTGTACCAATGATTTAACTCTTGCACCAAAAATGCTGAATTAATGACGTCTGTGTAAAGAGTTAAAAAATAAAAAAAAGTAGAGTGAATGAAGCCTGGAGGCAATTTATTTGTCTCCCGGATTCATTTAAATCCAGACAACTTTACAACACACAGTAGAAAAAGGTTCTCTGCATCTTTTAAGTAAATATGTAGATTTTTGTTCCGTACAGAACACTGTGGTTTGCACATTATGTATGAACGAGTACTGAAACTTAGTATTAAACAGCTCAGGAGCTGAATTATTAAAGACCAGAGTGTTGATCAGCTCTGATGTTAAAGGTCAGTGCTGTGAAATAAAACAGGTGAAGTAACTCGTATTGTAAGTAACTACAATAAAACCATTGTGAGTGAAAAAAACAGTACTTTATTGGGGTGCTCCCATAGCTCAGTCAGTGATATTACAGTTCATTACAGTTTCAAGTTCAATACAGTTACAGATCAATAGTACAGTTCTTTGCTAAAATAATAAGTTAAAAAAAATGCTAAATGTGGTTAAAAATACACATCCTTGTAAATATTTTTGTGTCTTAAATAATGATTAAAATGACGATTTCTTGCACTTTACTTTGGAAATACTCAGAGTTTGAGAGGAGCCTAAAACCTGGTAGAAGTTTTTGTCTCTTTGTTTGACAAGTGAGTTAATATTCCTCTAAAACAGTTTCTCAAACTTTTTCACTGCACATCACCTCAGAAAATATTGAGCTCTGCAAGTAGCATCTTACTGTTTTGTTGCCACTGATGTTAGCAGGTTTAATGAAAACTTCACTGACACTCCTCAGGTCACCATAAGCACGAATCCTTGGTTCAAGTATTATTTTTATTTCATTATAAATGTATATCTTGTCCAGTCCTTTTCCTCCCACTAGAGGGAGCTTGTGTACCAGCACAGTGTGAGAAACTGCTCTCTAAAACACATGCATGTTCCTCAGTATGAGGGTGAAGAGGTGTGAGTCCTTGATGAGAACATGTCATGTTTAAAGTTGACTAGTTTTGTTGTAATATGATGAAACAGATGTTCTGCTGCACTCTGTCATGTTAAACAAGTGGACCTGTTACTGATGAGAAAGAGAACAAACACAGTTTGATAGTAAATGTTAATGAGACATGAACATGGAGTTTGTTTTGTTTTTGTTCACTCAGGACAACATGTAAAGGTTTACTGAGAACATTTCACTTCCTGTTAAACTGCTTTACTGTCAACTTTATGTGTGTTTTTAATTTGTATTCACCAGTGTTTTGAGTTACTGTGAATTGTTTTTAGTTCTTTGTAACTGTGGTCATTATTTGTGTGAAGTTGAAGCCAAAAAGTGGTTTATTTTGCAGATGGTCTGTTTCTTATGGTTGTTGTTTTGTTTTTCTTGTCTTTTTGTTTTCACATTTTCTTTTTTTTTTATCACTTCCAGTTTACAACGTTTTGTGATGACAAGCAAAACTTTTTTTTAAAGTAGCTTTAAGTCCATATATAAAGCTCGAATTCTGCCAACTTTCAGTGTTTGAGGCCTGATGTTTTTTTGTTTTTTTTACCATATTTGATATTGATATGATCTTTTGTTTGCTCACTTTGCATTTTGTAAATTGATAAAAATAAACAATTACATTTTATATTTTTAAAGCATTCTTACTTTAACTGCATCTCTTCACACCTGCCTAAAACCTTTGCACAGTACTGTGTATATATATGTATATATTTATATAAATAAACTTCACTAATCAGTGAAGAATGAAGCAAACATGTGTGCAGTGAGCAGAGTGGAGGGTGGAGGAGTGAGTTAAAAGTGGAGAACATGTTCAGAGTGTCTGTGGTTCCACAGATCTTGTTCTGATAGTCAGCGTTCAGAACAGTTTTTAATCTGGAGGAAAATGATGCTAGTAGACCTTGATAGTGACTGAGGTCAGTGGACTCTCTGGATTTGAAGCATTTTCTCTCTGCCACTCTGAACCCTGACCTTTGTTCTCTGATGACTTCAGTGAGTCACAGACTCCTAAACTACTAAACAGTAGTCGTAGTTTCAGTGGTTTATTAACAGTCATAGTAGAGTTTATAACCTCTTTAAGGGCAGAACTCTACAATAGTGGCCACTGGAGCTCTCACAGATAGTTTCAGATCAGATGATGATCTTATATGATCATTGTTTTGTTGGTGAAGTATTTCTTTGCTAATATAGTTTCATATGTACAGGTATGTGGGCTAATATGTGTGATACATTCCTGTGTTTTTGATAATTCATGCAGTCTGACAGGATTTACTGTTCTGAGTATATGAGCAGTTTCTCCCTGAGTTTCTCTTGTGTGGTTGTAGACTGAAGTTTTTTCAGTGTCTGTTATGTCTCAGCGTCCCCTGTTGTTTCTGTGATTAACTGACAGACAGTTAAAAGTCTGTCTTTGACTGTGGCAGCATCACAGAACAGCTGATTCATGTTAGATTGTTGCCACTAGAGGGCGCTCCTCACCAGTCTGTCAGGGATGTGGGCACTGAGTCACCTCACTCTGGAGGATAAAAACTCCACAAAAACAGGCCTTCACAGCTACTGACATCAACTGACATCAACTGACACAGAAATCAATGACGCACAGACTCAACCAAGAATACAAAGTTTTCTAAGAACTGTCAAAATAACTTTTTTTTAAACTAAATAACAGTTTAATTTATTCATAAAACAGAGTTGAACTGTTGAGCCTGAGAATCTCAATCTGACAACAAAAACAACAAAATATTGGTAAGAAAAGACAGAGACTGTTTCCTTTCTTTGCAGCATGTTATTCAAAATACTTGTGTGATGTCACTTCCTCAACTCTGATGTCACAGGGCCTGATCCATTATTTTCACAGGAGGTAAACAGTACGGTGTGACGGGGTTGAAAACAAACAGGGGAACGTGTGCAAATATTGCAATTTCAATTGGAAAAGGTGTAGGAACCCTGAAATTGTGATTTTAGTTGACGTACAAATCTGATTTTGAGAACCTCAGAACAGACAAAGTCTTGGGGACCCACTGTGATTTCTGCCGCCCCCCCAAAGGAGGGCCCCGACCTCAGGTTGGGAACCAGTGCATTAGAGGATATATATTAGTGCTGTGCCCTTTTAGTTTTTAAATCCTCACATTGTTTCTTTTAAACCCTGATCAGCAGAGCAGATCTAGAGCCACAACCTGCAGCACCATCTACAGCAGAATATGATCAAATAAGAAAATAAGGATCAGATACAGACACCAGCAAACACTTCTAGTGGATCATACTCATATATATTTGTAGACATTTATATTCTTGTTTGTTTTTTTCTTTTTAGAAAAATGCTACATATCATCTTTAATAAATTATAAATGGTTATAAATGGTCCATAATTTGGTTGTTATTTATTGTGATTCTACAATTATTGTGATTCAATATGAAGATTTATTGTGTTTTTGTTTGTTCAACACTAGAACATGAGGAAACAAATCAGACACTCCATGTATATCATGAGTCATATTTCCAAAAACAATGTTCAGCACATGTCCATCAGTCTTTCTGGTTTCACTGTAGCTGCATTATTACTCTGCTGTGTATAAACATGGTAAATCACAGTTTGAATTAGAGAGGAGCTCGTCTCACCTGAAAGTTGACTTTGGAACATTTGAGGGGATCTGAAACATGATGTTCATAAAATAAGTTGGTCAAAGTAAAAAAATATGCTCTGTGTCTGTATGTGGTGTGTTTATTAGCTCATAACTTTATAATTTATGAACATTTATCTTCACTAATTAACATGAAACATGTCACCTACTCTGGTTCCTGTTTGCTTATCGTAGTTTTAAATAAAACCTTTGGTTAGAAACCAGTTTCCACCAGATTATAACAATCTTCATGAGTGTGGCATGTTTTAGTGGTGGTGTGAACCAGGAAATGAAGCTCCACAGGAAGTCTCTGTGCAATAAGAACCCTGCACACACACTCATATCTGTGTGTGTGTGTGTGTCTACACATGCAAAATGAAAGTTAAAAGGACTGAACTGTTGAGCTCAGCTGACATTTTTATAACTTCTTCATCATGCAAACAGTCAACTGATGTCCAGAGAATATTTCAGAGAATATTTTGGATTCAGAAGTTGACAAGGAGACAAACATCTTTGAGGTAAAAGTTAATAACTGTTTATAAACACTGTGTGTCACTGATTGTAGTTTGAACAAACTGACTGATGTGTTGTTTGTTGTTGTTTTGTTTGTTCTGCTCACAGGATGCATCTTGAATTGCGCAGTTGAATTAAAACCACGTTCACCTCAGTGTTAACGACATGAGAACTAAATCAGTGAATATATTCGGGGCCGTCTGGATCATAAAATAATATTAATATTTTAGGAAAATCTGCAATAATGACATTCTGGACAATATGATAAAAGTGTGTTTTAATCTTTAAGAAGAAGTCTGCACACAGGAGGACCAGTTACTGATGATGTTGAGTTCTGCCTCCATCACTCTGATGATATTTTTTGGGTCTTTTTTACCTTATTATATAGAACAACTGACAGAAAAGTGGATGAGAGAGAGAGAGGACGGTGTATTGTGAGTTTTGGAGCGCTGAAACCCAGGGTTAGTGAAAACTTTGAGTTTGTTAAGTCTGTGATGTGAGAAACTCTGTGTTTTTCAAGGTTGGGTAAATAATGAAAGAGTGACTTCAGTGAATAAAATATAATATTATTAACTTCTTGACTCCTTCATTCACTCCTGTTTTTTAAATATGTGTTATGTTCTGCATCAGGGCTGCACAATTAATTGCAATTATAATAAAATCACAATATGTAGTGTAGTGTAAGAGATGACCCAGCCTTAAAATCAGTTTTTTCTTTCAGTGATCATGAAAATTGTGATGCAGAACTGATCACTTCCACTCATTGTATCACATATTACAATCTCAGTCAAAATAATCACAATATGACTTCTTTTTTAAGCAAATCTTGCAGCCCTGCATCACATTCATAGTTCTACCTGGTGAGTTTAGCATCACTGTGGAGGAATTTGTGATAAAAATATAATATGTCTGTAGGGTCTTACAGTTTAATTCTGAGCTGCTGAGAAGAGTTTAAAAGTGACAGTAAAACACCTGTTACCTGTGTGTGATGGTTCATTTGTCTTATAAGCAGCCAGCAGGCTGTGCTTCGTGTCATCCTGAGAGTCTGTAACTGATCTACATCATATTAAGAACAACTCTGTGTTCATCATCACAGAAACACAGAAGAACCTCTGTTCCTCTGTTCTACCTTCTGTTAGAACTTGTATTTCTGCGGCTCACAGCAGATCTGATCCAGTGATTTATGAATGAAGCAGTGGATCATGTGCTGACTGTGTATCTGTTTAAAGAGCAAAGCTGAGACACAAACTTTATTTTTCTCAGAGCTGTTAATGAACAGATGTTTTATCTCTCAGACTGCAGGAGGCCTTTGTTAAGATAATATTTATTCATAATAATCTTTGTTCCTGTGTGAAGATGTTGTAAAGTTAAACTGGACTGAACTTTATTCGAAAACTACTTTAACAAACTGCTATTTTTTTATTGTTAAGTCAAACTTCAGTTACAGTCTGTGGTTAAAAAAAAAATCAGACTGTTTTTTATTTGCAGAAACCTCAAAGTCAACCACTTCCTCTTCATTTCATCGTGTCAGTGTGAACAAGACATCAGTTTACATCCCTCCATGCTGAAGGTAAGAATTGTGTTTTTGAAGTAAAACTTGAATGTTAAATGTTGGTGATGTCATCATTTCATAAACTTTGCAGATAATTTTGTATTATTTATCATTTATGTTGAAAAGAGATGGGAGTCATAAAGAAGAGAAATGATGGTGATGGTGTGTTTTATTTGTGTATTTTTCATGAAAACAACCAGACTAAACCTTTTGTATTTTTATATATTTTCAGGAGTCCAGGATGCTTCATCCAAAGATCCAACACGTCACCATCTGTCTCTGTATACTGTCCTTTGGAGGTAATTTCCATACAAAACACTCCAGAAACACATTATTGTGTTGGAAAGCAATATTTCACCTCAAAACTAAAGGGTGCATTCAGTTCATTTCATCTGGACCAAAGAAGAAAATGATCCATTGTTGTATTTTGCTTCTGGTTCAGTTCCTGTTCACACTGAGTTTTTCAAAAAATGAACCAAGAGCTGACAGAGTGACTGACACACAGAGTTTCAGCTGCTGTGCTGTGACTCTAAATGATCTTGTTAACCCGGGCTGTCCGAGCTGGTGGGGTTCTTGCATTTGTGGTATTTCTCATCCTGAGGAAGGATAATAGCACCAAGGATCTTTTCTAAGGTCTCCATGGTGTAGTGTTAACCACTGAGCTATCCTGCTGATGGGGTGGGCTGGGAGAGGAGAGGAGAGGAGAGGAGAGGAGAGGAGAGGAGAGGAGAGGAGAGGAGAGGAGAGGAGAGGAGGAGGAGGGGATGGGATCTATATATTTAAATCTAAATATAAATATAAATATAAATATATCAATCAATCAATCAATCAAATTTTATTTTATATAGCGCCAATTCACAACAAAGTTGTCTCAAGACACTTTACAAATAGAGTAGGTCTAGACCACACTCAATAATTTTGTTTACATCCGACAGTTGAAACAACTCCCCCATAAGCAAGCACTTTGGCGACAGCAGCGAGGAAAAACTTCCTTTTAACAGGCAGAAACCTCGGACAGATCCATGACTCATGGTGGGCGGTGATCTGACGGCACCGGTCGGGTTGAGAGGGAAAGAGGAAAAGGGGAGGAAAGAGGGGAGGTGGGAGGGGTGGAAAGAGAGAGAGAAAAGAACAGAGACAGAGAGAACAGTAGTAACAGAACATCAATAGTAAAACTACAGTATGTGTACGGAAAAGTAGTACATATAAATATGTAAGCCGTATGTAAATAATAATACTAATACTAGATGTTACAATAATGATAATAAAATAATGATAATAATAATAGTAACAACAAATAAGTAACTACATAATTAAATAAGTAAATAAATAAATATACTGCACTCTATTAATTCCCCCTCTTGAAAAAATCATCATTATGATGAAGTACCCTCAGATCTCTCCTCAGACTTTCTGAGGCCTTTTCAGAGTAAAATTAAAGCACTTTCAGTGTATCTAGTGGTCACTGCTCCCCTTTCCAACAACTATCATAGTTTAATGTGTCAGTATGTTTTTATTCTTTGGAAGAAAATTATAATTAGCACCAAACACAGAGCACAGCTGAGGCTTTTGGGGAGAATGTAACAAATATGATGAAAAAACTCTACATTTATGCTGCTCTGAATCTTGCTTGAAGCTCAACATGTGATGAGTGTGAGTCAGATGTTTCCTGTTTTTAATTTAAAAAAATAACTTTATTAAATTATTTTTAGAATGTAAAATGAATTAATTCAATTTGACATCATTTATAAACTTTTGCTCTGGTTTCTTGTTTTCTCTTTTGTTTTCCTCACAGTGCAGTCAGAGCTGATCTGTTCAGATCAACCAATCGTAGCCCTGGCTGGTGATGATGTCATTTTGCCCTGGCGCCTTGAACCTCCCATCAATGTCAGTTCTGAGACAGTGTTGTGGGTCAAACCTGATTTGGACCCAGCGTACATCCATGTTCACCATAATGGACAAACGGTGACTGAGAGTCAAAATCCGTCTTATAATTTCCGCACAAAACTGTTTGTGGATGAACTGAAGAATGGAAACGTCTCTCTGAAGATCCTCAAGGTGAAACTCTCTGATGCAGGAAAATACTTTTGCATCCTTCAATCAATGCAGAAGAAATCTTCCATCCAACTCACTGTTGGTAAGTCAGACTTGCTGCTTCAAGCACAAAGATGATAAATGACACATTTCTGCTCAGTGTAAAGAGCAGGAACACAACTGTGCATTAACAGTAAACAACTGTGATAAAAGAAAACAGAAAAATCAGGAAGAAGATGAATGTTTGAAAAATGAAAATGTAAAATCAACATTGACTGAAAAAAAGATAAAAGTTTCCCTGTGGAGTTTTCAGTTCTGATCACAGTCAGTCTAACAAACATGTTGAATGTGTTTCCTGACACATGAAACATTTTCAAAACAGATTTTCTGAACATTTGTGTATCATGTTTACTTGTTAATAGTCTCTTGTGGTGTTTTTTTGGCACATTACTGCCTCCTGTAGATCAGTGGAATAATGTGAAACATGATGCATCGTCCCACCTGCACAGGATGAACCAAACAGAGACCCTCTGATATTGTTTCAGAGTCCTGACAGAGGTCAGAAACACCACAGGGTGACTTTAAATTCAGCATAGAAACATTTAATGCTGATGATTTGTTATAAAATGTAGCCGAGTGGAGAAGAAGACTGCAAATGTTTTCTGAAACAGTGAAAATATTCAACATGTTTGAGGTTTAAAGATATCTTGGTGGGAACTGTTAGTCAGTCAATCATTCAGACTTTAATTGTGTAGCACTTTTCATACAAAAAAGCAACTATTTTATAGTTAAATAAAGAAATAAGAAGAGCACTCATTAAAAACAGGAGCTGAGGAAAGGCTATCATAAGAGAGACCATTACAATAGTCAATTCTCTGCAGGTAATAAAAGCATCAGTGTCTCTGTGTTGGCTCAGTAGAGAAACAGTCGATGTTCTTAAGATGAGAAAATGCAGTTTTAGTCATATTTCTAATATGTGATTCAAAACTAAGATCCGAATCAAGGATCAAGGTTTTTCCGTGTGCTGACAGGGTTTTCAGATTAGTTCTCGCAGTTTTGTGTTAAGTAATTCACTACTAATAAGATAAGATTTAAACCAGTTAAACACAGGACCAGAAAGGCCAACCAGATTGTGAAGTCTATCTAAAAGAATTAATAAATTAATAAAATCTTGTTTTTAAGATTTCTGACTGTTGCTGTGGAGCATCATTAGTCCCCACATGAACCACCAAGATGGACAAAGATACACGTACAAATCAGTTTATTATTTGCTGAAGTGTTTGATGTAAATGAACTGTTTGAAATTCCCTCCTCTCTTATCATCAGGTGTTGTCTCCAGACCTGTCATAGAGATCGTCTCTAAAAATGATGCAGAGGTGGTTTTACACTGTAAAATCTGAAGGCTGGTGTCCAGAACCTGAGGTGTCCTGGCTGGACGATGAGGGACACGTCCTCTCTGTTGGACCTACAGAGACAGTCAGAGGTCCTGATGGTCTCTATAATGTCAGCAGCAGAGTGACTATGAAGAGGAGAAACAGGAAGGACTTCACCTGTAGAGTCCAACAGAAGAACATCAAACAGACCAGAGAGACACAGATACATGTTCCAGGTAGAAGACAGCTTCTAAATAAATTAAACATCATGTAACTGTTCTGGTTTTAAATAATTGAGAACTAGTTTTAAAAAAATCATTCTGTTCTGTGTTGTGTCATTTCAGATGATCCCCCCAGTGGTCTGTCTTCCTCTGCTCTGACGTGGATCATCATCAGTCTTGTCTTTGTTGCCATACTGATCATTTTTTTTTCAGTATAATGAAATGTAAGTCACTTTTTTTTAAAAATCTTTTTTTTTGTGTGCAGTGGCCGCAGGTTCGACTCCTGCCTGCAGCCCATTTGCTGCGTGTCATCCCCCCCTCTCTCTACCCCTTTCCTGTCATATCTGCAGCTGTCCTATCGAAATAAAGGCAAAAAGCCCCCCAAAAAAATCTTAAAAAAAAAAATAAAAATTTTTGCCTTTATTTCGATAGGACAGCTGCAGATATGACAGGAAAGATGGTAGAGAGGAGGGGGGATGACACGCAGCAAATGGGCTGCAGGCAGGAGTCAAACCTGCGGCCACTGCAGATGTAAGTCACATTTTCATGCAACCTTTTTTTTAACTATGCACTTGGTACAGTAACTCTTATCTTATTGCTGCAGTGAAAGGCTCTGTCACAAAATTATATTGTTACGTATCTTTGTGCATTTTTAAGTGGTTATACAGAAATCCTGCTGTTTTCTTAGGCCTCATGTCCACATAGTGTTATTTAAGTGTCAGTGTCTTTTTTTCAGTTGTTCACAATGAGGAGAGGACGTCTGTGGCTGCCTGTAGAAAAAGGCGACCACAGACAGTCTTCCTGTCTTCTTTCTGATGTGACTCACCTCATGTCTGTGCAAGAGTCCAGAGGGAAAGACTTTTATAAAAGTGTCTCTCAGTAGTTTAGTAGCTTCTGCCTGAATCTCTGTGGTTGAAGTTTAGTTTCTCTCATCATGGAGTCCTGGATAACTTGTAGTCCACTTGATCAGACACCATTCAGCACAGCTGTCAATGTTCCCACTGTAGTGCAGGAAAACTGAACATCTGTCATTTGGTTTTCAAAGATGAAGATGAAGAGGAAAAATAAATGAACACCAGTAGTTCCCTGTTCTAAGAAGAAATAAAACTTCATGAACACAAAGTTTGATCAAATTTCTTCTTCTGTTGGCACACAGACTTCAAGAGGAAATGAGAAACTGTAATCCACAGTTTTAACAATCTGCTCAAGAAAGATGAAAAAAACACTCAGTCAGACAGTCCAGAGTTATTCAGACTGACTGGACAAAAGACAGAACCAAAGAACCAGAGAACAACTGGAGAAGGTGGACAGAGTGCAGATCAACAGACAGAGTCTCAGGAGGAGGAAACAACAGACTGAACACATCGAGAATAACCTGGAAAAGAGAAGGGTAGTATTTTATTTTGTACCAATGATTTAACTCTCGTACCAAAAAATGCTGAATTAACGACGTCTGTGTAAAGAGTTTTTAAAAAAAAGTAGATTGAATGAAGCCTGGAGGCAAATAATTTGACCATCATGAGTAAAAATCCAGAACTTTACTGAAACCAGTCAAAGTCAGAGCTGTTTGTATGTTGTCAAAGTGTTGAACTTAGTTTGACACGTGTGTTAAAATGTGTCAGAACTTGATGCTGGATGAGACAAAGAGTCTCTCGTCTCTCTGCAGGCAGTGAATCACTTCAGCATCAGAGGACAGGATGAATAATAATGACTGATGTCTGAGTTCTTCATTATTTCAAATGTCAGGAACAACTTTTACTTTATTGACATTTTAGTTTTGTTTCCACTGACGTATTCATGAGTTTATACAGTGTCTTTGTTGTTTCAATGTTACTGTTGCTCCTCTAGTTATTGTTAGTTATAAAAATATTAAATTCTAATTCTGTTCTGAATTTATTCTTTTTCTTAAATAAATCATATTTTAAAAAAGTAATTATTCAGTAATGTAAAAGTGCAGATAAGAGCACCGTTAAAGTTCAATAAAAGCTATAAAAAATGTAGATTTTTCAAAAAAGGAAACAATCAGTTGTTCATTTAACAGACCTGTCTTATTTTTATCTTTTTGTATCTTATCATTGCTTTTAATTAAAACAAAAGTAATTTAATGCTCAATATTTCTTATCCATTCACTCGATTAAGTGTCAGAAATAATCAATAGATTACTTACTTACTAAAACAATCAATAGCTGCAACCTTAATAAAACATAAATATTCAAAGAAGTTTAAATGTTTAATAATGCAGCACAGGTACAGGAATTTAAAATGTCATAAAAAAGATGTTAAAAAGTCACTGGGATGATATCACAGTTCATTACAGTTCAAGTTCAATACAGTTACAGATCAATAGTACAGTTCTTTGCTAAAATAATAAGTAAAAAAATGCTAAATGTGGTCAAAAATACACATCCTTGTATATATTTTTGTGTCTTAAATAGTGATTAAAATGCTGATTTCATTGCACTTTACTTTGGAAATACTCATTGTTTGGGAGGAGCCTAAAACCTGGTAGAAGCAGTGCTGCAGAATAAAACCTGCAGAGGAGCTGAACACAAGATAAAGTTTTTGTCTCTTTGTTAGACAAGTGAGTTAATATTCCTCTAAAACAGTTTCTCAAACTTTTTCACTGCACATCACCTCAGAAAATATTGAGCTCTGCAAGTATCATCTTACTGTTTTGTTCCCACTGATGTTAGCAGGTTTAATGAAAACTTCACTGACACTCCTGAAGTCACCACAAATTCTTGTCCTTGGCTCACTATTGTCTTCTTCATATTGCATTAATTTTCAGTGTGGTTTTTATAGTACTTTTTATTTAGTCTGAATTTATTAAAAATGTATATCTTGTCCAGTCCTTTTCCTCCCACTAGAGGAGCTTGTGTACCAGCACAGTGTGAGAAACTGCTCTCTAAAACACATGCATGTTCCTCAGTATGAGGGTGAAGAGGTGTGTAGTCCTTGATGAGAACATGTCATGTTTAAAGTTGACTAGTTTTGTTGTAATATGATGAAACAGATGTTCTGCTGCACTCTGTCATGTTAAACAAGTGGACCTGTTACTGATGAGAAAGAGAACAAACACAGTTTGATGTAAATGTTAATGAGACATGAACATGGAGTTTGTTTTGTTTTGTTAACTCAGGACAACATGTAAAGGTTTACTGAGTACATTTCACTTTCTGTTAAACTGATTTACTGACAACTTTATGTGTGTTTTTAATTTGTATTCACCAGTGTTTTGAGTTATTGTGAATTGTTTTTAGTTCTTTGTAACTGTGGTCATTATTTGTGTGAAGTTGAAGCCAAAAAGTGTTTTATTTTGCAGATGGTCTGTTTCTTATGGTTGTTGTTTTGTTTTTCTTGTCTTTTTGTTTTCACATTTTCTTTTTTTTTTTATCACTTCCAGTTGACAACGTTTTGTGATGACAAGCAAAACTTTTTTTTAAAGTAGCTTTAAGTCCATATGTAAGCTCGAATTCTGCCAACTTTCAGTGTTTGAGGCCTGATGTTTTTTTTTTTTTTTTTACCATATTTGATATTGATATGATCTTTTGTTTGCTCACTTTGCATTTTGTAAATTGATAAAAATAAACAATTACATTTTATATTTTTAAAGCATTCTTACTTTACTGCATTTCTTCACACCTGCCTAAAACCTTTGAGCAGTGTTTATATAAATAAACTTCACTAATCAGTGAAGAATGAAGCAAACATGTGTGCAGTGAGCAGAGTGGAGGGTGGAGGAGTGAGTTAAAAGTGGAGAACATGTTCAGAGTGTCTGTGGTTCCACAGATCTTGTTCTGATAGTCAGCGTTCAGAACAGTTTTTTAATCTGGAGGAAAATGATGCTAGTAGACCTTGATAGTGACTGAGGTCAGTGGACTCTCTGGATTTGAAGCATTTTTCTCTCTGCCACTCTGAACCCTGACCTTTGTTCTCTGATGACTTCAGTGAGTCACAGACTCCTAAACTACTAAACAGTTGTCGTAGTTTCAGTGGTTTATTAACAGTCATAGTAGAGTTTTATAACCTCTTTAAGGCAGAACTCTACAATAGTGTCCACTGGAGCTCTCACAGATAGTTTCAGATCAGATGATGATCTTATATGATCATTGTTTTGTTGGTGAAGTATTTCTTTGCTAATATAGTTTCATATGTACAGTATGTGGGCTAATATGTGTGATACATTCCTGTGTTTTTGATAATTCATGCAGTCTGACAGGATTTACTGTTCTGAGTATATGAGCAGTTTCTCCCTGAGTTTCTCTTGTGTGGTTGTAGACTGAAGTTTTTTCAGTGTCTGTTATGTCTCAGCGTCCCCTGTTGTTTCTGTGATTAACTGACAGACAGTTAAAAGTCTGTCTTTGACTGTGTGCAGCATCACAGAACAGCTGATTCATGTTAGATTGTTGCCACTAGAGGGCGCTCCTCACCAGTCTGTCAGGGATGTGGGCACTGAGTCACCTCACTCTGGAGGATAAAAACTCCACAAAAAACAGGCCTTCACAGCTACTGACATCAACTGACACAGAAAATCAATGAAGCACAGACTCAACCAAGAATGAAAAGTTTTCCAAGAACTGTCATATCAGGGAAATCTCACTGTTTTGTTGGTGTAAATGACTTAAAGTGGATTTAGTAAACCAAATCAAAGGATGATCTCTTTTTCAAATGCTGTGGACATTTCACCAGGATTCTTCTGTAATATTCATTCATAAGAGATGATTTAGAGAGTGAATAAATGAGGAAGAATGATAAGTGTTGTCACCTCCTCATGACAGAGACTGGGACGAGACTGAGGTACAACGAGGCCACCGTTTCTTTGGGAAGAACCTCAGGTTTAAAGAACAACACAGATCTGAGACAGATCCACCACAGAAGCTGAAAACTCCCCAACGTAAATACATCACTGATTCAACCTGAAACAATGATTCAACTGTGTCGTCATAAAAACTGTGACAGGGTTGAAGTTTTTGTCTAAAAGTAGCCATAACTTCATATTTAGCTAAGATGAAAGCACCACATGACATTTAGAGCATCATTAAATTGTAATATTTTACTAAAGTAGATTTTTTAACTAAACAACAGTTGAGCCTGAGAATCTCAATCTGACAACAAAAACAACAAAATATTGGTAAGAAAAGATCGAGACTGTTTTCTTTGTCTGCAGCATGTTATTCAAAATACTTTTGTGATGTCACTTCCTCAGTTCTGATGTCACAGGGCCTGATCCATTATTTTCACAGGAACAGTACGGTGTGACGGGGTTTGAATACAAACAGGGGAACGTGTGGCAAATATTGCAATTTCAATTGGAAAAGGTGTAGGAACCCTAAAATTGTGATTTTAGTTGACGCACAAATCTGATTTTGAGAACCTCAGAATAGACAAAGTCTTGGGGACCCCCTGTGATTTCTGCCGCCCCCCCCAAAGGAGGGCCCCGACCTCAGGTTGGGAACCAGTGCATTAGAGGATATATATTAGTGCTGTGCCCTTTAGTTTTTAAATCCTCACATTGTTTCTTTTAAACCCTGATCAGCAGAGCAGATCTAGAGCCACAACCTGCAGCACCATCTACAGCAGAATATGATCAAATAAGAAAATAAGGATCAGATACAGACACCAGCAAACACTTCTAGTGGATTATACTCATATATATTTGTAGACTTTATATTCTTGTTTGTTTTTTTCTTTTTAGGAAAATGCTACATAACATCTTTAATAAATTATAAATGGTTCATAATTTAGGTTATTTATTGTGATTCTACAATTATTGTGTTTCAATATGAAGATTTATTGTGGTTTTTGTTTTTTTCAACACTAGAACATGAGGAAACAAATCAGACACTCCATGTATATCATGAGTCATATTTCCAAAAACAATGTTCAGCACATGTCCATCAGTCTTTCTGGTTTCACTGTAGCTGCATTATTACTCTGCTGTGTATAAACATGAGGATCTGAAACATGATGTTCATAAAATAAGTTGGTAAAAGTAAAAATATGCTCTGTGTCTGTCTGTGGTGTGTTTATTAACTCATAACTTTATAATTTATGAACATTTATCTTCACTAATTAACATGAAACATGTCACCTACTCTGGTTCCTGTTTGCTTATCGTAGTTTTAAATAAAACCTTTGGTTAGAAACCAGTTTCCACCAGATTATAACAATCTTCATGAATGTGGCACGTTTAGTGGTGGTGTGAACCAGGAAATGAAGCTCCTCAGAAAGTCTCTGTGCAATAAGAACCCTGCACACACACTCATATCTGTGTGTGTGTGTGTGTCTACACATGCAAAATGAAAGTTAAAAGAACTGAACTGTTGAGCTCAGCTGCCATTTTTATAACTTCTGCTTTGTGCCAACAGTCACTTGAAATGTCCAGAGAATATTTCAGAGAATATTCTGGATTCAGAAGTTGACAAGGAGACAAACATCTTTGAGGTAAAAGTTAATAACTGTTTATAACACTGTGTGTCACTTATGTGAGTTTGAACAAGCTGACTGATGTGTTGTTTGTTGTTGGTGTGTTGTTTGTTGTTGGTGTTTTGTTTGTTCTGCTCACAGGATGCATCTTGAATTGCGCAGTTGAATTAAAACCACGTTCACCTCAGTGTTAACAACATGAGAACTAAATCAGTGAATATATTCGGGACCATCTGGATCTTAAAATAATATTAATATTTTAGGAAAATCTGCAATAATGACATTCTTGACAATATGACAAAAGTGTGTTTTAATCTTTTAAGAAGAAGTCTGCACACAGGAGGCCCAGTTACTGATGATGTTGAGTTCTGCCTCCATCACTCTGATGATATTTTTTGGGTCTTTTTTACCTTTATTATATAGAACAACTGACAGAAAAGTGGATGAGAGAGAGAGAGAGGACGGTGATGTGTGTGTTTTGAAGCGCTGAAACCAGGGTTAGTGAAAACTTTGAGTTTGTTAAGTCTGTGATGTGGGAAACTGTGTTTTCTGTTTAAGAAAGAGAGAGAACTGAAATTCTGAGACTGTGTGAAGCTTCTCTGCTCACTGGCAGGTTTTCATCAACAAACTCTGAGTCTTTCTCTCCTGCAGAGCCTGAAGCGGCTGTCTAACCCACCGCTGCTGTATTTCCTCTGTCATTTCCTCATTCATACTGTCGTATTTGTTTTAATGCACTTTGATATATAAAGGTGCTTACTGGAGAACATAAATTGGCAGAAGTTTAAGAAAAAATAGATGTTTGTTTGTTTCCCCACTATTAATTTAATTTAATTTAATTTAATTTAATTTAATATTAGTGTTTCTATGATCAAACTGTTACTGCACATTACTGTAGTGATCATTGTTTAATCTGTAGAAGACTCTGATCTCTGATCTGATTTGTGATGCAAAACTTTTTTTTAACCAAATCCTGCATCTCATGTCTGCATCACATTCATATTTCTACTTTCACTGGATTAAAATGGAGGCTCTGCCTTTTACTTCCTTGTTGCCATGGTGAATCATAGTATCAGAGCTCGATTGCTGATGGTTTTCATGCAGGAGCTCAGCTTGGAGTGAACATACTCAGAGATGATTGAACTAATTCTGATCAGCTATTCTGGAACCAAAGTCTCTTAGCTCAGGCTGAGTGAGCTCAGAGTTCATTTAATTATCCTGGTCAACATGAGGTAGTAGATCAATAGTTTTGTTTTTACTCTCTGAATCCATGAAAATATTCATATCAAATCTACTATGTAGACTATAATTTGTACTTTTAGTTCTTAAAATGTTTGTTTTTATTGTTAGTTTTTTTATTGATGTGTTTTCACTTTGCATTGATCACAAATAACAGATCATTGATGTCATTTGACCTGTTTTAAACCAGTTGATGTTGAGTTTAGCATCACTGTGCAGGAGTTTTGTGATAAAAATATAATATATCTGTAAGGTCCTACAGTTTAATTCTGATCTGCTGAGAAGAGTTTAAAGTGACAGTAAAACACCTGTTACCTGTGTGTGATGGTTCATTTGTCTTATAAGCAGCCAGCAGGCTGTGCTTCATGTCATCCTGAGAGTCTGTAACTGATCTACATCATATTTAGAACAACTCTGTGTTCATCATCACAGAAACACAGAAGAACCTCTGTTCCTCTGTTCTACCTTCTGTTAGAAACTTGTATTTCTGGCTCACAGCAGATCTGATCCAGTGATTTATGAATGAAGCAGTCGATCATGTGCTGACTGTGTATCTGTTTTAAAGAGCAAAGCTGAGACACAAACTTTATTTTTTCTCAGAGCTGTTAATGAACAGATGTTTTATCTCTCAGACTGCAGGAGACCTTTGTTAAGATAATATTTATTCATAATAATCTTTGTTCCTGTGTGAAGATGTTGTAAAGTTAAACTGGGCTGAACTTTATTCAAAAACTACTTTAACAAACTATTTTTTTATTAAGTCAAACTTCACTTACAGTCTGTGGTTAAAAAAAAATCAGAATGTTTTTTTCATTTGCAGAAACTCAAAGTCAACCACTTCCTCTTCATTTCACCATGTCAGTGTGAACAAGACATCAGTTTACATCCTCCATGCTGAAGGTAAGAATTGTGTTTTAAAGTAAAACTTGAATGTTAAATGTTGGTGATGTCATCATTTCATAAACTTTGCAGATAATTTTATATTATTTATAATTTACCTTGTAAAGAGATGGGAGTCATAAAGAAGAGAAATGATGGTGATGGTGTGTTTTATTTGTGTATTTTTCATGAAAACAACCAGACTAAGACTTTTGTATTTTTTCATATTTTCAGGAGTCCAGGATGCTTCATCCAAAGATCCAACACGTCACCATCTGTCTCTGTATACTGTCCTATGGAGGTAATTTCCATACAAAACACTCCAGAAACACATTATTGTGTTGGAAAGCAGAATAAACAGCTCTTCTGACCAATAAAAATATAGAAAAAATCATGCCTTTCTATTTCTCCAACAAGGATTTGGTCAGAAGAGTTCATAAAAATCAGTGACATTGTAATAATTCATCTCAAAACTAAAGGCTGCATTCAGTTCATTTCATCTGGACCAAAAGAAGAAAATGATCCATTGTTGTATTTTGCTTCTGGTTCAGTTCCTGTTCAGACTGAATTTTCAATAAATGAACCAAGAGCTGACAGAGCAGCTGACACACAGAGTTTCAGCTGTTGTGCTGCAGCCCTAAATGATCTTGTTAACCCGGGCTGTCCGAGCTGGTGGGGTTCTTGCATTTGTGGTATTTCTCATCCTGAGGAAGGATAATAGCACCAAGGATCTTTTCTAAGGTCTCCATGCACTGAGCTATCCTGCTGCTTACATATAGGATGGGGGTGGGCTGGGAGAGGAGAGGAGAGGAGAGGAGGAGGAGAGGAGAGGAGAGGAGAGGAGAGGAGAGGAGGGGAGGGGAGGGGATGGGATCTGTATATTTAAATATAAATATAAATATAAATATATAGAAGTAACTACATAATTAAATAAGTAAATAAATATAAATACTGCACTATATTAATTCCCCCTCTTGAAAAAATCATCATTATGATGAAGTACCCTCAGATCTCTCCTCAGGCTTCCTGCGGCCTTTTCAGAGTAAAATTAAAGCACTTTCAATGTATCAAGTGGTCACTGCTCCCCTTTCCCAACAACTATCTTAGTTTAATGTGTTAGTAAGTTTTTATTTCTTTAGAAGAAAGTTACAATTAGCACCAAACACAGAGCACAGCTGAGGCTTTTGGGAGGAATGTCACAAATTCAAAATGTGATGAGTGTGAGTCAGATGTTCCCTGTTTTTAATTTTAAAAAACAACTTTATTAAATTATTTTTAGAATGTAAAATGAATAAATTCAATTTGACATCATTTATAACTTTTGCTCTGGTTCTTGTTTTCTCTTTTGTTTTTCCTCACAGTGCAGTCAGAGCTGATCTGTTCAGATCAACCAATCGTAGCCCTGGCTGGTGATGACGTCATTCTGCTCTGTCACCTTGAACCTCCCGTCAGTGTCACTTCTGTGTTCTGGATCAAACCTGATTTGGACTCAGACTATGTCCATGTTCACCAAGATGGACAAACGGTGCTTTGGAGTCAAAATCTGTCTTATTATTTCCGTACAAGACTGTTTGTGGATGAGCTGAAGAATGGAAACGTCTCTCTGAAGATCCTCAAGGTGAAACGTTCTGATGCAGGAAAATATGTTTGCAGCCTTCCATCAATGAAGAAGGAAACTTCCATCCAACTCACTGTTGGTAAGTCAGACTTGCTGCTTCAAGCACAAAGATGATAAATGACACATTTCTGCTCAGTGTAAAGAGCAGGAACACAACTGTGCATTAACAGTAAACAACTGTGATAAAAGAAAACAAAGAAAAATCAGGAAGAAGATGAATGTTTGAAAAATGAAAATGTAAAATCAACATTGACTGAAAAAAAGATAAAAGTTTCCCTGTGGAGTTTTCAGTTCTGATCACAGTCAGTCTAACAAACATGTTGAATGTGTTTCCTGACACATGAAACATTTTCAAAACAGATTTTCTGAACATTTGTGTATCATGTTTACTTGTTAATAGTCTCTTGTGGTGTTTTTTTGGCACATTACTGCCTCCTGTAGATCAGTGGAATAATGTGAAACATGATGCATCGAGCCACCTGCACAGGATGAACCAAACAGAGACCTCTGATATTGTTTTCAGAGTCCTGACAGAGGTCAGAAACACCACAGGGTGACTTTAAATTCAGCATAATAACATTTAATGGTGATGATTTGTTATAAAATGTAGCCGAGTGGAGAAGAAGACTGCAAATGTTTTCTGAAACAGTGAAAATATTCAACATGTTTGAGGTTTAAAGATATCTTGGTGGGAACTGTTAGTCAGTCAATCATTCAGACTTTAATTGTGTAGCACTTTTCATACAAAAAAGCAATTATTTTATAGTTAAATAAAGAAATAAGAAGAGCACGTCATTAAAAACAGGAGCTGAGGAAAGGCTATCATAAGTGAGACCATTACAATAGTCAGTTCTCTGCAGGTAATAAAAGCATCAGTGTCTCTGTGTTGGCTCAGTAGAGAAACAGTCGATGTTCTTAAGATGAGAAATGCAGTTTTAGTTATATTTGTGATTCAAAACAAGATCCTAATCAAGGATCAATGTTTTTCATGTGCTGACAGGGTTTTCAAATCAGTTTCTCACAGTTTTGTGTTAAGTAACTCACTATTGATGAGATAAGATTTAAAACCAGTTAAACACAGGACCAGAAAGGCCAACCAGATTGTGAAGTCTATCTAAAAGAATTAATAAATGAATAAAATCTTTGTTTTTAAGATTTCTGACTGTTGCTGTGGAGCATCATTAGTCCCCACATGAACCACCAAGATGGACAAAGATACACGTACAAATCAGTTTGTTATTTGCTGAAGTGTTTGATCTAAATGAACTGTTTGAAATTCCTCCTCTCTTATCATCAGGTGTTGTCTCCAGACCTGTCATAGAGATCGTCTCTAAAAATGATGCAGAGGTGGTTTTAACACTGTAAATCTGAAGGCTGGTGTCCAGAACCTGAGGTGTCCTGGCTGTACAGTGAGGGACACGTCCTCTCTGTTGGACCTACAGAGACAGTCAGAGGTCCTGATGGTCTCTTATAATGTCAGCAGCAGAGTGACTATGAAGAGGAGATACAGGAAGGACTTCACCTGTAGAGTCCAACAGAAGAACATCAAACAGACCAGAGAGACACAGATACATGTTTCCAGGTAGAAGACAGCTTCTAAATAAATTAAACATAATGTAACTGTTTCTGGTTTTAAATAGTTGAGAACTAGTTTAAAAAAAATCATTCTGTGTTGTGTCATTTCAGATGATCCCCCCAGCGGTCTGTCTTCCTCTGCTCTGACGTGGATCATCATCAGTCTTCTTGTTCTCATACTGATCATTGTTTTCCTTATAATATGTAAGTCACATTTTCATGCAACCTTTTTTTTAACTGTGCACTTGTACAGTAACTCTTATCTTATTTCTGCAGTGAAGGCTCTGTCACAAATTATATTGTTTACGTGTCCTTGTGCATTTTTAAGTGGTTATACAGAAATCCTGCTGCTTTTTTAGGCCTCATGTCCACATAGTGTTATTTAAGTGTCAGTGTCTTTTTTCAGTTGTTCACAATGAAGAGAGGACATCTGTGGCTGCATGTAGAAAAAGGCGACCACAGACAGTCTTCCTGTCTTCTTTCTGATGTGACTCAACTCATATCTGTGCAAGAGTCCAGAGGGAAAGACTTTTATAAAAGTGTCTCTCAGTAGTTTTGTAGCTTCTAACTGAATCTCTGTGGTTTGAAGTTTAGTTTCTCTCCTGCGTCGCTGTTTGTATTCTGAGGAATCTGCTTTATTTTACTCTTTCATGTTCGCTGTCAGCTGATAATTGTGTCAAGTTACTGATGATGAAAACCAAACATTTCCTGATTTTGCTGCTTCACTGTAAAAACTTTTAGATAACAAAATATCAGGGAACCTGTGTTGTGAAGAATTTATAGGACATGATGTGGTTTAAACAGCGTTTTTATAGCTGCTTGACTCAAGATGAGCTCGTATCAAGACACACCTTCAAGTGAGTACCCCAGATGAAGATCCCACCTCACTGAGCTGAGACTCTGAGTCCAACTGAGGAAGCAGACTTCCTGTTGGTGGTCACAGTGAAAAATATGTCAAACAAATAGATACGAGTAGATGATAAAAACCAAAGGGGCGATGCTAAACTGTGCAACAATGGAGTTGTTGTAAGAACTTTCAAGATGCTGTTGGAGCTCTGAATTGGCTAAAGTTACATGTGATGGTTAATTCCAAATTAATTAAAAGTAGCTCATAGCACAAAGTCATGAATTAATATTAATATATGTTTGTAAAATACAGTAAGAAAAATGTAAATCTAATTATAAAATGTGTTTGAGGTGGTGCAGAGATGAGATAAACTCTCATCATGGAGTCCCTGGATAACTTGTAGTCCCACTTGATCAGACACCATTCAGCACAGCTGTCAATGTTCCCACTGTAGTGCAGGAAAACTGAACATCTGTCATTTGGTTTCAAAGATGAAGATGAAGAGGAAAAATAAATGAACACCAGTAGTTTGCTTTGTGTTTTATGTTTTAGTTGAATGTGATCACACCTGTAATTCAAGTAAATGTCTACTTTCATTTTAATGTAATATTTTCAAGTCAACCATCATCTGCTGTTTTGCTTCTTTAGTTTACTTTTGTTATGTTTCCTGTTCTAAGAAATAAAACTTCATGAACACAAAGTTTGATCAAATTTTCTTCTTCTGTTGGCACACAGGCATCAGAAGAAAACCGGGAAACTGCAATCCCCAGTTTCAATGATCTGCTCTAGAAAGACAAAAAAACACTCAGGCAGACAGTCCAGAGTTATTCAGACTGACTGGACAAAAGACGGAACCGGAGAACCAGAGAACAACTGGAGAAGGTGGACAGAGTGCAGATCAACAGACAGAGTCTCAGGAGGAGGAAACAACAGACTGAACACATCTTGAATAACCAGGAAAAGAGAAGGGTAGTATTTTATTTGTACCAATGATTTAACTCTTGCATCAAAAATGCTAAATTAACGACGTCTGTGTAAAGAGTTATTATTTACCTCGAGGATTCATTTAAATCCAGATCCACTTTACAACACATGAAGGTTTTTGTTCCATACAGCACAATGTGGTTTGCACATTATGTAGGAATGGGTACTGACTACTGTAGGCCTTAAACAGCTCAGGAGCTGAATTATTGAAGACCAGAGTATTGATCAGCTCTGATGTTAAAGGTCAGTGCTGTGAACAAGGGAGTAGTTTGATTTTGACATTGGTGGGGACACAAAAGTGCTCCAAGGCAGCACTCCTGAAAGGTGATGTTTTTTTTTGTATTTGCAATCATAATTTCACGTCATGTAGAGCTGATCAAACAAGCAAACAATCATAGTCAGAAAAAAAATTCAGTAATTGACATGTTTATAATGCATATCTGAATATCTAAAGAGAATACAAGAATTTAATGCATTCTGCAATGTTATAGGTTAAAGCAACTAATGAAAGACAAGAAGGCAACTTCAAAGAGTTCTCATCTTTACTCTGTAGAGCAACTGTGCATCATACTGTCAATTAACATACTGTCCATCAACAACATTGGAAATACATAAATACAATACAACAAAACATAAATGAAATGTAAAATATGTATATATTAATGGTTGTCACTAATACTCAAATACAAGCAGATGGAGTGACAGCAGGGACGGCCAATCACATTACGTTACCAAGAAACTGGCAGAGCCAATCGGAGAGCGATATTTAGGTTAGAGGCGGGACTTACTGCCGACTGTTAACCCTTTGTGTGCCATAATCACTGACTAAACACTACGGACAGCGGTTGTGTTGATAGTGACGACACATTAGTGGCTGGATATTGGTAGGACGTGTCCCTAGTGTCCCTACCCAACTCTACGCCCTGGCTATGAAATAAAACAGGTGAAGTAACTCGTAACTGTAAGTAACTACAATAAAACCATTGTGAGTGAAAAACCAGTACTTTATTGGGGTGCTCCAATAGGTCAGTCAGTGATATCACAGTTCATTACAGTTCAAGTTCAATACAGTTACAGATCAATAGTACAGTTCTTTGCTAAAATAATAAGTAAAAAAAAGTTAAATGTGGTTAAAAATACACATCCTTGTAAATATATATATATAATATTTTTTATAGTGTCTTAAATAGTGATTAAAATGCCACTTTCATTGTACTTTACTTGGAAATACTCAGAGTTTGAGAAGAGCCTAAAACCTGGTAGAAGCAGCGCTGCAGAATAAAACCTGCAGAGGAGCTGAACACAAGATAAAGTTTTTGTCTCTTTGTTAGACAAGTGAGTTAATATTCCTCTAAAACTGTTTTCTCTCAAACTTTCTTTTACTTCAGCTTTAATGAAAACTTCACTGACACTCCTGAAGTCACCACAAGCTCTTGTCCTTGGTTCACTATCTTCTTTATTTTTAACACAGCTGCTCAAAATGTTCCCCAATCTGATCTGCACTTTTCTTTAGAATAGTTCATCTCTGGTGGCACTGCTGCAGTGTTTGTGAAGTATTCATTTTCAGAATAGCATTATTATAATAGATGTTTTAAAATGAATTTATTTCATTTAAAAAATGTATATCTTGTACAGTCCTTTTCCTCCCACTAGAGGGAACTTGTGTACCAGCACAGTGTGAGAAACTGCTCTCTAAAACACATGCATGTTCCTCAGTATGAGGGTGAAGAGGTGTGAGGCCTTGATGAGAACATGTCATGTTTAAAGTTGACTAGTTTTGTTGTAATATGATGAAACAGATGTTCTGCTGCACTCTGTCATGTTAAACAAGTGGACCTGTTACTGATGAGAAAGAGAACAAACACAGTTTGATGTAAATGTTCATGAGACATGAACATGGAGTTTGTTTTGTTTTGTCAATGGTCTGTTTTTTAAGGTTTTTTTGTCTTTTTGTTTTCACATTTTCTTTTTTTTATCACTCAGTTTACAATGTTTTGTGATGACAAGGAAAACTTTTTAAAAGGTAGTTTAAGTTCATATATAAGCTCAAATTCTGCCAACTTTCAATGTTTGAGGCCTGATGTTTTGTGTTTTTACCATATTTGATATTGATATGATCTTCTGTTCGCTCACTTTGCATTTTGTAAACTGGTAAAAACAAACAATTACGTTTTATATTTTTTTAAGCATTCTTACTTTACTGCAGTTCTTCACACCTGCCTAAAACCTTTGAGCAGTGTTTATATAAATAAACTTCACTAATCAGTGAAGAATGAAGCAAACGTGTGCAGTGAGCAGAGTGGAGGGTGGAGGAGTGAGTTAAAAGTGGAGAACATGTTCAGAGTGTCTGTGGTGCCACAGATCTTGTTCTGATAGTCGGCGGTCAGAAACAGTTTTTAATCTGGAGGAAAATGTGCTAGTAGACCTTGATAGTGACTGAGGTCAGTGGACTCTCTGGATTTGAAGCATTTTCTCTCTGCCACTCTGAACCCTGACCTTTGTTCTCTGATGACTTCAGTGAGTCACAGACTCCTAAACTACTGAACAGTAGTAGTGGTTTCACTGGTTTAACAGTCATAGTAGAGTTTATAACCTCTTTAAGGGCAGAACTCTACAATAGTGGCCACTCGAGCTCTCACACAATTTCAGATCAGATGATGATCTTATATGATCATTGTTTTGGTGGTGAAGTATTTCTTTGCTAATATAGTTTCATATGTACAGGTATGTGGGCTAATATGTGTGATACATTCCTGTGTTTTTGATAATTCATGCAGTCTGACAGGATTTACTGTTCTGAGTATATGAGCAGTTTCTCCCTGAGTTTTCTCTTGTGTGGTTGTAGACTGAAGTTTTTTTCAGTGTCTGTTTATGTCTCAGCATCATTACTTTTTAAAAAAATAGAAAATATGACAAAAAGTACTTGGAAAACATCAGTGAAATTGTTTTCTAATATTTAATGTAATTTTCTGATAAAATTTACTAATCATCCTTTCAGAGTGAATTCAAGTGTTTGTACATGGTAACATTTTTAGTTTTAGGAAACATTTGTGAAAAGTTTGTTAAGGAAGGCAAAACCACCACGACTTTACACTAACGGGGCTTTTGGGGAAATCAGCAGGCAAGATACAATATGACATCGTTAATTTCATTAAAGAAACTGAGTTAGATAACAGAATCTAGTTTTTTTTTTTACTGCCTAATCTCTTGTTCACACGCCAGTCCAGTTGGTGGCGGTAATGCACCATAAGTTGGTTTGCCAACCGCCAATAAACCTCACAGAAGAAGAAGAAGAAGTACCGCACTTCCGTTTGCTGTCAGCCAATCAGAATGCTTCATTCAAAAAGCTGCGGGATGTTTGTTTTATCGACTTGAGCTGTGTCTCAACTCAGGGACACAGCTTTGGTCTCCTTTGCATCGGTTAAAAATAAATCCTGCAGTTTTGTATTAAGCCAGTGTGATCCTTGACACACACACACACAAGGACTAATTACCGTTTTAACACTTTCAGCATCGGGAGGAACCACATAGCTGGTGAGTAGTTTCATTTTAACATGAAAATAAGAAAAGTGTCCTCTGAATCTAAACGTGTCCTCTGACCGTAAACGACTATCGAGTACCGTCCATCTTTTAAAACTTCTGTTTAAAGTATGATTCTTAATTAATTATCTTAATTATATTTTAGTTTCAAAGCTTTTCCTTCACTTCAGGATCAGACAGGAGGAGAAAAGATCAGATGGATAGAAACAAAATGAACCACGTGTTCCTGAAGGCAGCTTCCTGGTCTGTCCTCATCACTGTGGGTGTGTTGGTGCCCATTGTCTGTCTCTGTCTCCTGATGTGTGTGTAAAGGACATGTTAGTTGTGACTCTTGTGTTGTGAATAATTGTACATGAACAGACCTTCTTGTCTCCTCCTCTGTTGATCAGTTAACATGTTTGCTGACGGCTTGTTAGTTTAGTAACTTTGTAAATGGAGACACTTTATCATCAGTGTTGTTCATGATCACTTATTTTTGGTTATTTTGGATGATATAGTTTTACTGTTAATGTTCTCCAGAGGAAAGTGAATATTACTGTTCTCAAAAGTGTGAATATTACTGTGTACTGATGCTGTATTGTTGTATTAGTGCAGAGTTGGACTGTTTATTATTATCCTGGTTATGACTGACTGTTATATTTCCTGTTTTCTGTCATGGACCTGATGATTTATTTGAGACACACACACAAAGACAGACAGACACCTTTTCACCATGAGTTTGGAAATAAATAGTCTTTCCTCCAACTGTTAGATTTGTCAGGTGGTGTGAGCTTCACTCCAGGTTGCTGGTGAATTAATGCAATAACTGTGGGGCATCGATAAGAATGATCAGGGAAATGTGTCTTCAGTGAACTTAATTGTAAACTTCACACACTGTGCAGCATTTATACAGTTGACAGCAAGTCTGGTCATGTGGTTCTATAACCATAGAAAATAAAAGACATAAATGAGTATTAATTACAAGTGAAGACTTACATACAACACTGCAGCCTTATTTGAGAGAATATAACAGCATTATACATAAGTTCCACATATAACTAATATTACAGATCAGATATACAGAGTAATAGTACTGTGTTCCTTAATACTCTCACCCAATATTGGCAAATGACATCTTCAACGACAACAATCAGCATTTCACTCCATGATACAGCATCACTACACACAGCACTATGTGAGCTCAGACCCCAATGAATGCACAGCTAACCCTGTAAACAACAACATAAACATGAATCACACAGCCCACATGTGACAACTTAGATTCATATTTGCAGACAGAAAAGGAGACTTACTTCTCAAAGGACGCACACACTGGCTCTCATTGTCCAAATAATGCAGGTCTAACTAAGGTTTTCACTCAACTAAAGTAACTGCTCACTTGTTGTCCTGAATCTCTCTCTGGAACAACTGAAAAAGGATACAATTAGTGTCTGCTACGACTGATTGATTGACAGATCAGGTAACCAATAGGCCTACGCTGCGGGCGGGACTAAGCAAATGATAGGCCAGGATATGAGACTAAAGGAATAAATATGGAAACAATATGAAACTCAGGCAGAACACATGAGGGGATATGAAATCTTCACCACACCAACCTTAAAGATTCTTCAACAGGAATCATTTCTACAGTGTCTCAACTAGGGGGGCAACCAGGGGGAATGTTCCATTTTACTGTTGGGGGGATCAATAAACAGAAAACTTCCTTAATTCCTGAAGGAGACACCAAATGTGCTGCTCAAAGTACTGTTCTATTAATGTATATAATAATATTTTAAGGGCTGCACCAGCATGTTCAAGTGTTTTTAAATAATGATATTAATAGTAATAATAATGTATCAATATAAGATGTTTCCATACTAACAAATCTTCATGTGTCTCTGCAGCCAGCAGCTCAGTGAACACTGAACCAAACACACACGTTGTCTCATGTTTCCTGTTTATAGTGAAGAGTTTAACCTCTGGCGCCATCTTGTGGCAGAAACACATGACTGCAGTTTTCTAAAGTGATTTATTCCTATAATGTTAAACGTGTTGATGAAAACAGACTTGTTGTTGCTGTGGTTCACACTGTGTCTCCTCTAACAGGGAGAAGATGATCTGCAGGATCCTGCTGCTCATCAAGCTGACCTCCTGTGTCTGTGGTTAGTTTACACCTTCACTTTATTATCCATCAAGACAAAAGACAACACACACTTTGACACTTGAGTCTTTAAATGTGTGAGGAGGAAGGTCTCTACAGCACTGAGAGCATCACTAAACTCTCCACAGAAACATCTCTAGATGGAGTTTAAAGTTGTCACTTTGTCTGCTCCTCACTTTCCCTCTCTGTCTCCTCAACAGGAACATTTGTAGTCAATGTGACACAGACCTCCTATCAGGCAGAGGAGAACCACAACATCACACTGGAATGGACGTTCACAACCACACCTGACATGTTGCTCAACTCCCTTCTAATCTTCTGTCAAATGAAAAATCCTCTCAAGAACCCAGGAGTGTTTCATCTACTTGAAGGTGTTGAGGTCTCAGAGTATCAAGATAAACAGTTTTCAGGACGAGTCCAGTTTGACAAAGACGTCCTCAGAGAAGGACGAATCAGACTTCATGTGTCCAGACTCAGGACTGAAGACTCGGGCCTGTATGTGTGTAACGTGGAAACAAATTATGGTACCAACTATGGACAATGTCATCTTAATGTCACTGGTGAGTTGATTCAGTAGTTTAGTAAAACCAGATTTCCATCTTAGAGTCGTGCTGCTAGTGTTGCTAAAACTGTCCATCATAATGACATAGAGTCCAACAGTCGTCCTCCTAGAACCTTCAAACTGCTTGTTTTGTCCCACCAACAGTCCAAAACACTTGAGTCCATTTTCTGTCCTTTACAGCAGCTGCTGATGAGTCCAAACCTCAGAGACCAACAGTGAGTCCACAAGCAGAGAGTCGGGGAAGGATGGGCCTCTATGCTGGACTGGGACTGACAGCAGCAGCAGCTCTACTGTCTGTCTGTGCAGGACTCTGCTCTGACTTCAGTCTTTGTTTGACTAAATCTGCTGAGAAGAAAGGAAACGTCTCTGCAGTCGTATAGATGTTGAGTTTCTCAGAGAAACAACCCATCAGGACTAACAGGACTCTGTCTGTCGTCTGTTCTAAGTGTCAGGAAACTACTGCTGTTAAATGATCTTCATGTTACTGTGAGTTTGACTTTAAATGAAGTTATTATAGCAGAAATAATTCATGTCAATATTAAAAATGCTTCCATTGTGTCAGATTTTCCACCTTTGATATCAGACTGTTACCATCAGCTCAGAAGTGTAAAAACAAGACTGTAGCTGCCTCCACTCCATTCAACATCCTCCACTGTCAGATCTCTAAAATGTCCCAGTTGTTTCACTTTTCACTGTATGAAGAGTTTTTCAGAGGAATCATTCACATTTATCTGTAAGTTGCTTCAGTCATTGATCACTCTGTTCTCCAGCAGCTCTTATCAATCATCAGTCTGACAAAATGTGTCTGGAAGCAACAAGACAACAGAATTATAAGAGAACTGCACCTTAATTATTATATTTGAATCTAATGTCCACTGATGGACTGATGGACATTGTTACACTGCACTTTCTTTACTACTGTTTATAATGTACATATTGTAAATAAATTCATTTTTATATGAGAGAAGTTGTTCTGTCTCTTCTGTGTGTCTTTTAATATTTTCTCTTGCAGTAATCATATTGACCCTACAGTTTTACAGAATCACATCATATTTAATCTCTCATCATTACACATAATCAAAGTTGACCAAATATTAAATGTAGTAAATGTTTTACTTATAACACAGAGCCCTGTTTAATTTTAAATCTGCATGTACTTAATTTAAACTTTTAACTTTTAAACTTTTTTACTAAACTCAGATTAGAAATACTCGACTCAGACTTTGTAATTCAGCCCATAATAAGTTTTCTATGAAATATTTCCTCCTCAGATAAATGACAAACAGTCTTTTAATGTTCTTTCCAGCAGACGTTGTTGAGCCCAAAGCTGTGAGAGCAAAAGCAGCAGCAGTGATCCGGTGAAGACTGGTCCTCTGTGTTGGACTGGGACTGTCAGCAGCAGTGATCCGGTGAAGACTGGTCCTCTGTGTTGGACTGGGACTGTCAGCAGCAGCAGCAGCTGTACTGTCTGTCTGTGGCTCTACTTTATCATGTAGGCCTCCTGCACTCCACTCTACCTGAAGGGAAACAAGTTGAGTGCAGAGACACATCAATGAAATGTTTCAGCTTTCTTCAGCCTCTGCTGCCCCCTGCTGCTCTGAAGACAAACACACCAGATTGACTCCTGAAGACAACAAGACTTTCTTCCTGCTAAACAGGAGGCTGCAGTTTCAGGACTGCAGTTATAGGACCACATTTGTAGGACTCCACCAAAATACTACGATCTAATGACTTCTACAGTCGTGTTAAATGATTATTATACTTTGTTATTATTTTAAAGGTTTATTTAACCAAAAACACTACTCTCTGGCAACTTATAGTTTTAAAGACTTATTCCATACAAACACTACTTTGCCCTGCAATTAAACTTGGTTACTGACTTGTAATTAGTATAATTAGCAGAATGAGCTCATGATACTCAGGAAAAATAAAGACAGAATCATTTGCTGTGGCCTTTGCAGTCTATATATTCTGACAGTCTGGTCTAAACCTGCTCTGTGTGAAAAAAGACACTAACAGAGACTTCTGTAAAATCAACTTGACTTGACATGAACCTGATATTTTAAAGTTTGAACAGAGACAAGGACAACTGAGGGACGAGTCTGGAGCAGGGTGTTCAAGAAGATAAACTTGTACACACAATTACACTTGAATACAATAAACAATAACAATAAATGGTAACAGTTGTATTTCTTTAAAAAAAAAAAATACAGTTACCACAACGTTAATATAATACAACTAATAAAACTAAATTCACAAAGAGTGAAATTATATCAGACCAAATAATAATCATATTTATATTTTGTTTTGAGAAAACTGAATTATTAAAGTGTTATAGCAGCAATGCAGACAATTTAAAAAAATGAGCCAGAAGGCATTGTTCAGTTTTTCTGTGAAATTCTGGGCTAAATGATGAACGTAGCACTGATAAACATGCTTACTGTTATTATCAATAAATCGGAATTTTAAGTCTAAATATTACCTGAAAATAAACAGTGAACATCACTAAGAACCTGAATTAAATTACCATCAAGAACTCAGACAACATATAACAAAATTAAAAACAGTAAACACAAACAACTTGTGTTGGTTGTCTATCTCACAATAAAACTCATCATAATTTACAGGCTGATCTGTGAGGTTTTTTTCATTCTTTATATGTACCGTCAGTTAATCTGCGGAATAAACTAACAGGACGAAACTTAACATTACTTTTGTATTCCTTCAGTCATATGAAGGACCACCAGGTTGTTTTGTCTCATGAAGAGACATCCAGCGGATGAAGGATGACTTTTATCTGACTGAGGAGGGGATGTTCCATTCATGGAACGACGTGGGGCCCATTAAGGATGATTCCTAACGAGGTGTCGTTGCAAACATCATTGTTTGCTTAAAATGAGAGGCGTTTACGGACACTGCTGTGGAGTTAAAGTGGTCCGGCCCCAGGGATCCTCCTCTTCCCGGGCTCCCCGCTGCACACAGAGAGAATTCTCGCAGACGTAGATACCCATATATGAGCGTGTGCTGTGGTAACCGTTGGGTAAACGTTGAGGGAATTCCCGTTTTCCAGACGATTCCGCCCTACAAGGAAGCAGAAAGAAAGAAGGCCAGTGCAACTCAAAGACCTTGAACACATTCATCTTGAAGATTTAAAGCTTTTTATCTTTTGTAGTTTTTGTAATATTTAAAGTTTTAATGTTTGTTTATTTATTGAGATTTTTCAGTTTCAGGTGTTCAGATGAAAAATGTCCAGTGTTCCTCCTAGTTGTCTGACTCGACCTTAACTTTGGTTTGAACTATATTGTGGTGGAGAATGAAGATGATGAACTCTGTCTCTGGATGGAGATAATTACTGACAGTATCAGTGTGAATTTAAACGTCTGATAACATTTCATCACTTTAAAACATTACTTACATTTTGACACTATTGGGTTGTTTTTTGTACCCATTTTTTATAATTCTCCCTCCTGTGGGTCCGAGTGGTTAAAGATTGCACAAAATCTGTGTAAATTTTGCGGCCATAAACCTCAAAAACTGCTGCAACAACCTTAATAGAACTTGTTGTCTGACCAACATATATTTCTATCCACAATGTGATAAACCTTATAAACTCATGTTTATTACAGATTTGTAGGCTATAAAAACTTGATCTGCATCTCAATTAATCTTCAGGTTCCACCTTTCAGATGATGTGAAACAACTCTTGTGTGACAAAACTGTTGACCTACCTGTCCTCCTCCTAAAAACATCTTGTCCTCAAAATAAGACTGAAATTGAGTTTGTATAGTGGGCAAAGTTCAATTAGTGCAGCAGCTAAAACATTTAGATTAATTTTATTTTAATTTAGTTAGAAAAAACTTCACACTCTTAATTTTTTATATCATTTTATATCTTACTGTAATACAATGGAAATCTATAAAAAATAGAGAAGAACACATTTCAGTGTCCTGACACATTAAAGAATCAGATCATCAGATGAACACTGAAGGTTGATTTAAATCAAAATCAGAGATAAAACACAGAACAGCAGAAGGTCTTTGTGATCATCAGTTACACTTCAGTGAAGCTGACAGACTTCTGAATGAGAACGCAGACAGGTGAGGACGTCGGGGAACAGTTAAAGAGCTCCTCTGCTCTTTAATCATTAACAGCAGCATCAACAACTTAAAGTAAAGCTTCTTTTCAAGAACACAAACAATGAAAAAGCCTGAGCGTACCTGTAAATGAAACACAATGTGGATATATAACATGGTATCACAGAATATTATCATATTTATAAACACTGAAGCGTAAAACAGCCCCCTCTACAGCAGGGAACGACGCAGAGAAATGACAGAGCTTCAGTCAGGTGGAAAAACAAACACTCAGCTCTTATTGGACTTTTACAAAGACAAGTAAAGTAAGAAGTTACCCTCTGAAGTTCTTGTCAATAATGGTTAAACTGTCTGTTGATTTTTTTGGAAAAATAAAAAGATGGTAGCTGTTTTTTTTTTGCCAAACGGTCTGATACTCACAGCAAACTTTAATTTTCCTTTAGCTGGATTTTTCCAAATTAACAAAATACTGGTAACAGTTACAGTGAAGCTCCAAACAACAACATCTATACCTACTGCAGAGACGATTCATTTCTTCGTCAGCACGTTTAGTCAAACAAAGACTGAAGTCAGATCAGAGTCCTGCACAGACAGACAGTAAGGCTGCTCTCTGTCAGTCCCAGTCCAGGCATAGAGCTCATCCTTCCCCGACTCTCTGCTTGTGGACTCACTGTTGGTCCTCTGAGGTTTGGACTCATCAGCAGCTGCTGTAAAGGACAGAAAATGGACTCAAGGGTTTTGGAGCTGTTTGCTGGGAATCAAACAAAGCAGTTTGAAGGTTCTAGGAGGACGACTGTTTGGGACTCTACTCATTATGATGGACAGTTTTAGCAACCACTATGCAGCAACGGGACTCTAAGATGGAAATCGCTTTTACTAAACTACTGAATCAACTCACCATGACATTAAGGACGCCATCCAGTCAGCAGTTGCACCATCGAACTGTGTTTCACTTTACACAACATACAGGCTCCAAGTCCTTCAGTCCTGAGTCTGGACACATGAAGTCTGATTCGTCCTTCTCAGAGGACGTCTTTGTCAAACTGACTCGTCCTGCAAACTGTTTATCTTGATACTCTGAGACCTCAACACCTTCATGTAGATGAAACAGCACTGAACACTGAGATTAAAAAACATTTCAATGTGGATAAAACGGAGTGGAAGCGACATGTCAGTTGTGGTTTGTGAACGTCCATTCCAGTGTGATGTTATGGTTCTCCTCTGCCTGAATAGAGGTCTGTGGTCCATTGGACTACAATGTTCCTGGTTGAGAGACAGAGAGGGAAAGTGAGGAGCAGACAAAGTGACAATCTTTAAACTCCCATCTAGAGATGTTTCTGTGAAGAATTGTAGTGATGCACTCAGTGCTGTAGAGACCTTCCTCCTCACAACGACATTTAAAGACTTCAAGTGTCAAAGTGTGTGTTGTCTTGTGTCCTTGATGGAAAATAAAGGTGAAGTGTAAACTAACTCACAGACACAGGAGGTCAGCTTGATGAGCATCATGATCCTGCAGATCATCTTCTCCCGTCGAGAGGAGACACACAACAGGTGAGAGAATAACATCTACAGTCTGTCTTTAGTCATCACAAATACTCCTTTGGAATTTATAATCCAGCTTATTCCACAACAGGCTGATCAGCAGGACTGTCTGAACTGGACACCAAACCTCCATGTTGACAACAAACGTCAACTACAACCACAGCAACATCAAGGCTGTTTCTCATGAGGATGTTTAACATTATAGGAATAAATCACTTTAGTTTAGTTAGTTTAGTTTATTTAATTTATAACAGGACAGCGTGCAGTGGCAATTAATTATTCCAGGAAAATAAAAAGATGGCTGCACCCAGATTTAGCAGAAAGCTTTTTTAATTTTCCCCTTCTGTAGTCCCTTGACATCAAAGACTGCAGTGATGTGTTTCATCACTAGATGGCACCAAGTTTACACGCTTCACTATAAACAGGAATCATGAGACATCGTGTGTTTAAGGTCCAGTGGGTAATAATATAAAATAAATTCATAAAAAAATACATAAAAACTCTCAGTGGTAAAAAGTGAAGTGTTTTCTCTAAGCAAGGAGTCTGATTTTTTATTCAACCCACAGAGGATAAAAAACTGAGGGGAGCTGCACCTCATCCTGGCTCCTGCAGTCCAGTTTTCTGTCAGGTATGTGCAGGGTTTGAATGATGGAGCTGATTGGTGGATGAAAGTTTTTCGACCCAATAATAATAAATGTTTTTAAAGTAATTTATTGATCTGTTTTGTTTAACTGACTGACGTCTTGTATTAAAGTATCTTATAGAGCATCCTGATATAATATATACAATTAAGTAGAAAAAGTTTACACTATAAATACATCACTATAAAATAAATTCAGTCTGTCAGGTTGTTTGCAGGTTAGATAAACATCAGTAAATCTGGAATATAAACATTAACTGAAAATAAAGTAATGGAGAACCAGCAACTACAAAACTGAATGAAATGATCCAATCATAAAAATATCTAGACTGATCTGTGTGAGTTGAGTAAAGCTGTGGAGTTAAAATGACCTTGTAGTTACTGGTCTTCAGTCAAATGAGGATCAAACTGTGAAGACGAGAGGAAAGTGTTGTCCATCCTGTGAGTCTGTGTTCAGATCAGAGAGATGAAGCAGCAGACAGAAGGAGGAGGTTTATAACTGGAGGAGGAGGAGGAGGAGCACCCGTTAGAAACCATAAGTCAGAGGAAGCAACATAAACAAAAAGTACCTTTTGCTACTTTCAGTAAGGTGAAAACCACAATCCGAGGGTGCACAGACATGACAAGTGAGCCATGTTATGAAAAATCATAGCTAAATTATACTTTCAACACCAGCAGAAGCTATAACCTTCATCAATATGTCAGTTTGTATAATTTTTTATTTTTATCACTATTCAGTTCAGTTTAATGTTGATCACAGCTAGCAACATGAGATCAACATTTGACTTCTCTGCAGGTTTTTACCTGACTGTTGAAAAATTCTCAAACTGATCATCATGAGGTTAATACTGGTAATATAAACTAAATCAACTGATGTAGTGACAAATAACAGGAATACAAGACTGATGTTTTCCATCATTGATTGATCGCAGTTGATTTTAATGGATGGTTTTAATTTCAAAAGAGGGTGGATAGAGTTCACCTCCTGCCTCGAACTTAACAAGTGTTTTCCAAAGGAGAAAGTTAGAGCTTCTCTGCTCAGACATCATGAGTAGACTTACTGACTAAGTAACTTTTTGACGAGTTGATATAATGTTTAGTTAAGTTTTCAGCTATATCTTACTTATTATCTTTTTCTATCTTATCTGTATTTACTGAATTTTTGCATCTGTCTGACCAGTGATTGGTTCTTTCCAGATAGTGTCAGACTTGCTTGTCGTTGAGGGCAACAATTGGCTAAAATTTTATTATAATTTTGTTGATTATTCTATACAACTATCGTTGGGATGTATAATGGCAACATGAAGAAAATTTAAGAGGTCCACATGAATGAGGGTCACATCCACAATAACTCTGATAGATAAAAATGAAAGGGAAGAACGGTCGGGTTTTACTGGCAAGGAGCTTAAAGTTGAAAGAACTGATGTCCCTCCTGATGTTTCATGAAGGTCTCTGCAAAAGAAAAGAACGCAGCAGAACAAACCTGCACCTGTAACACTGCACATAAATGGACTGTAGTTTAACTGTTAGGTGAGGTCACACCTTTGGACCAATCCACAACAGGCCTCGTCCTGAGCAGCTCTTCCTTATAATTATAAACAGTTTCTGTTGTCAAGGTGAAAGTTAAAATTCAGCTAATAATAATCAATATTTCCATCTCATCATAAGTACACCATGATTGATTATGTTCATGAAAGACATTTCTCCAAGTTTAAACAAAAAAATGTAATTTTTTTAGAATCAGAAATGACAGAAAGAACAAAGTCTGCTGTTCAAATTTTTCCTGTGTTTATCATGATGTAAGAACAAACAGAATCCAGATGACAGATACAAGACGGAAATTACAATGTAGCAGCAGACAATTTACGACATAAATAATATCCACTCTTACTCAACATACTCTACATACATCACATCGAATTAATCTAAATACAACGATTCTTAGCTTACAAAAGAACAAATGGAGAAACAAAAGTACAGTAGTGATCAAAGAATCAGCATCTCAGAAAAAACCCAAACAATACCCGCTTTACATGGTGGCCCCCCATGAAAGAGGACCCATGTCTCATTTTAAAGTTAACAAAATCACTCTTATTTTCAGGAGATTATACTCTGATGTAAATAATATTTAATATATTCAATTTCTACAATTTTCCTTCTAATAAATCTCCTAAATTTTACACACTGACCTTATAACCATCCCAAATTTTAACTTTGAAATGAATGTGAGGATTCATTATACTAAAGCTTAAAATACTGTAGTGGGTCAAACCAGATTTGGCAGACAAACACTTTTCAGCTTGACACTGCTGTAAAAAAACATTCCTGTGGTTTCCAAGTTCAGCTCAGTCAGTCAGGAAGGTTTTCAGGAAGATACAAGGGGAAATTTCTCTAATTGAAATGATCAAAGTTGGGGTGTGACTGTGGCATTAAGTCACGTCAGCATTTGACAAAGCCTTAAATTTTATTTAGTGAAGTTCACTCAGTGTCAAAGTGAGACAGCAATCATTTTGGATTTGTTCATGGGGGCAAAAGTAAATCATCACCAGATTTTAAGCTTTCAGGTTTGCTGAACTTTGAACTCAAGTAAGTGTCTTGATGGAGCTAGCTGCAGCTTTGATAAAAACAAGAGGCAGCCAAAGTCTCAAGACAGAGGTAGCGATCTACTAAATGATAAACTGTGTGAACTTGAAAGGTTTTGGGACAGTCCCTGAAATTATGAGCAGATTGTCCAGAAACCCCAAATCCTCTCAACAGCCTGTAGCCCTGTGGAGACTCAACCTGATCAGAAACTTGAAGTAGAAATAACTGAGGGGACCTGACTTGGTAAAAAACTAATGTTAAAAATGATCATGTATAATTAATAATTTAACGGAGGCTATCATGATGTCATTTAACCTTTTTAAATTAGATAACAGAGAGTTCAGCCTCACTGCAGAGGAGTTTGTTATTAAAAATGTTTTTAAAAAAGCGATTGAAAGCTTCTAAATCTTACGGAAAATTCGTAGCTGCTGAGAAAAACGTTTAAAATGACTGTAACACACTTGTCACACGTGTGTCACTGTTTTGTGTGTTTTTATAAACACAGCCAGGAAACTGATCTCTGTTTTATTAATAACAAATTATCAGACTTTAGATTCCCTAATTGTCATACCCTTTTCATCACTGTATTCAGTTTCTTTCAACATGGAAATGTGAGTGACTGTTTGTAAAACTCAGGCATCAGCAGCTCAGTCTGTCGAGGCTTGTTTGGAAACCAAAGAGTTTGCCAGTTCAAGTATAGCATGGACCAAGTACAGACTGTGGAACTGGTAGCTTGGAGAGGTGCCAGTTCACTTCCGAGCACTGCTGAGGTGCAACAGAGCAAGGCACCAAACTCCTAACTGCTCAGGTTGCTGACTATACATTGTGTGTGTGAAGTCCCCTCGCATATTCACAACTCTCTCAGATGTGTGTGTGTGTTCCAAAACTACAACAGATGAAAAGAAGGTTGAGTTCCTCTCTGGGACTTTCTTCTTTAAATCTGAACTGACGTATAATGTTGAATAATTTTGAGTCAAGTGAAGTCAGGATTACTGATGTAGGGTTTAGTTTTAATTAGCTGACCTGTCTACTAACCCTCAATTAATGAGTAAATCAGTTTTAAAACTAAAGCAGTAACTCACTCTGCTGCACAATTAAAAACTAATTTTGGTTCTACTCGAACCCAAATTTATTGATGTAAACTGAAATTAAATCTACTCCAAGAAACTTGGATATCATGTTGATTTTGGTAGGCTTCCTGTGGACAAAAGCAGTAGTGTTTATTCAACAAGTAACAGGCCTCAAAATACTACAATCAAATATAAAAGACCTAACACATATCTCTTCCTGCTTCTTTTTAACAATGGCTATCGTGCTACTGCACTGTAACTTGCCTGGAAAATGTGAAGACAGGCTCCTGTTTATCTGATTCACAGAGAATCTGACCTGGTGGCAAACATTAGAGAATAATTATATAGAAAAAAGTCGATCTTCTCACTGATGGTCCCTTCTTTGAATATGTTTGTCATATAAGAGGCATCAAGTAATCAACTGAGACTCGTTTTTATAACCAATTAAAAACCTTCTTATAGCAGCTTTAAATGAAAGGGATAGTAGCATTATTTTTAAGTGGGGTTGTATGAAGCTACAAATAGCCCCCTAAGTAACCGAGTAATTGCTGTAGAAGACTCTCCACACATCCTCCCGTTAGCAATCCAGCCATAGTCCTGCTCAGAGATTTCCAACATACAGTGTTGTTGAACGGTCCAAAAAAACTGGCCTATTTTCGGCGGCCCTAAAAAAAGAGGTTTTACACCGGAAAAAAATACACAGTTACCATTGTTCGCTATAATAAAATTATGCTCAGACCCCTCACAGTGCAGGGTTAGCGCCCACTGATCAGTGTAACTACACAGTGTACTACGCAGAGCGCTGTAAGTGCTCCCGCCAGATCACTGTTTTTGGTCAGTGCATTGGCTTTTTTGAGGAATAATAGAGATAAAATATGCTTTTTAAAAATGATTGATTTTGACAGTGATCTACTATCCCTTTAAGTTTACTTTAAAAGTTTAGTGCAACATCATCTGAAGTTAAAACTTGATTTAAAATCTGGGTCTAAAAATTAATTCTTGTTGGTGCAACGCAGCCACAGAGAGTATTATAATTAGTGGATGACGTCACCCACAGAGGTTCAGAGGAAACTCACCGTGTGGTGTCAGTCCAACATTTGGTTATTGCACAATGTTTTGTAAGAGCTTCATTTATTCTTCCTGTAGCTCTTATGATGTTTGAAGAAAAGGTGTGAAGGAGAGGAAAGTAAACTTGTGTTGAAAATAATGCTGATGGTTGGACTAAAGAAATGCTTCTGGAAACATCAGTACACTTCACCATCGTCTGGCTGGACTTCCACTACACTACGCCTTGACAGTAAACTGCTGGAGGCGACGCCCACACCCACAACTGTCCTGTCCTGAATTCACGTCCACTTTAATCTGGTCAACCACTCACTAACAAGCAGTTAAGAAGCCACTAGATCTTGAGAACTTTTCCACTCTCAATAAAAGTCTTTCTTCAATAGCATATTTCGACAAACAGATGAACAGCACACCATGAAAAACAGGTAACCCTGAACGGAGGAGAGATTTGCTGGACAACTAACTCATTCACAAATTCTGGTCATATGATGTAGTGAGACAAGACTATGTGACCTAAACATCCAAATGGACAATTAGATTAAAATAATTTAGTGTTATCATTTATCATTATCATAGTACGATCAATCAAAATAAAACATGGCGTCAGGTAAACTGAGGTACTGTAAACCTATCAAAATTAATATTAACTTTTGGTAAAAAGAGGTAATTGAGACCAATTAATTTTCAGTATGGTGTAAACCACAGAAACCTGGTCTCATTTTCTGGTTTCAGTGAGTATGAAATAGTACCTTCAGAAATAATGTGTTGAGTTTGATGCTCGACACATGAGGTATTTAAAGCATCCAATTAGAATCACATTTATTCTTTGAGTGTCACGTTTTTCATAATATCGAACACAAAATTCCACCTCATGAAGCTTGTTAGTTTTAAAAAATGTGCAGAAAAGCCTCATGGTGAGTCTGAAAACAAAGAATGATGAAAAGTGCTGCATCAACTGTAAAGCAAACCAAATCCTACAATGAGGCCCGATCCTCTCCTCGGCTCACTGGCTTGAGGTCTCCTTCGGTGGTTTGATCGCTGCTGCTGCTCGCAGATAGATGAAACAAACATGAAGTCACTGTCTTCGTTAACAGAAACATTAATTTAAAAAAGAATAATGGTTTTTAATGTTACTGGATTATAATGACTGATACTTTTCATATTCAGCATTACGGTAAATGATGCAGGGCTGTTAACACTGGATTACTTCTAACTACTTTATATACGTTATGGGCAAATTCAATAGTTTTGATTATATTTTGTATCTGAATCTGCCAAAGTAACTAGTAACAACAGCACTTAAATAAAATGTGTGGAGTAAAAAGTACAATAAAGCAGTTCAGTCTAAAGGAAGAATTAAGTAGCAGAAAAACTTGAAAAATACTCAAGTAATGTGCAAGTGCAGCAAACGGTCTTCAGTAAACCTACTTTGAGAACATGTACCTAGTTTTTCATCACCACTGCCCACAGAGAACTGAACTTTCCTAAGTTCCACTCCTGATTACATTTGTTCTAGCTGAGTAAACTTAGTACATGATGGACCCTCAGTCAACTCTCCTCTTTTCTCTCTTTTCTCTTTGTAGATAGCTCAGTGACACACACGTCTATGTTTTGAAAAAAAATGTTTAAAGATGGGTTAAAAGATGTTGCTGGGGGACCCTGTAAAAGCAACACTTCAGTTAGCTCATGGTTAGCAAAATACAAGCAACTAGCAACCAATCAGATGGAAGTATGTGTCCACTTTTACACCCGAAACATCTTTGAACCATAAATCATGTCAAGGTAAAAAAGATCTATCGTTTTCCTGTTTTCTGTTCCTAAAAACTACAAGCCTAAGTCAACAGTTTCCTGTGTGAAATTTTTCCGGATAAATGAAGCTGGCCACTGATGACAGTTAGTTGCTGACACAGCCCCTGCAGGTCAGACTGGAAGCCCCACTCACTCACTAACTTAATGGAACTTTTTGTCACTTTGTCCTTTTTTCCTCTCCTACCTGATCGATCTTGGATGTTCAACCATAGTGCTGCCGTGAGTGAATTCTTGCCTTTTGAATGAATCACGTTTCATTATAGATATATATGAATTGAAAAGTAATTTAGGTTTAAATGATCAGATATTCTAACAATTTGAAATGTTGTTCTAACTCTGTGAGCTACATCAGGCTGCTGTTTCAGTTGTTTTTAGGACAGAATTAATGTCACTCTGCTGAGTTTTATAAAAATGTTAATAATTTGACTATGATCCCTGTGTAATGTATATCATTTCATCTATATCACTTTGACTGACCTGTGCAGCTCTGCAGAGGTTTTCAGCTCAATGTGTTTGTTTTTACTACATATTTATGTATGTTGTCAGATCTAACATACAAAGTACACTACCTGCTTCAAGAACAAACACCAGAAAATCAAAGTTAAGCGACTAGCCAGTGAAACAAAATAGAGCATTTAGTAGTAAACAGCCAAATACCTTTTAAGCATGAGAAAGTAGAAGGACCAAACCACCTAAGAGGAGCCTGAATATTGAACTTTGAATGACCTCTAGGAACTCCAGATGGAGGCTAATTTTAACTCATCTCTGCTGGATGTGTAAAAACACAACTGTCTGCCACATGTTTTGACATTCATAACTTATAAAGTCGATATATGTAAATGTTTGTGTTCACAGTCTGTGATGAAAAAAATAATAAATAAATTACAACATGGCCACTGTGAATACTGATTGGCTTGCAGGTGTGGATTAATTTTTAATAATCAGACAGTATAACTGGACACCTGTGGTGCAGGTGTTTGTTAAATTAATGCACAGATATTAAACTGTGGGTTAGAACAGTAACAGTGGGCTTCACTGTGGAGGCTTGAGCGAGAGGTTATTTGTGTAACTGATTAAAAATGCAGCCAAGTGGCCATAAGTGAGATAATAATACTATTGTCACTCCATGATTGTGAAGCAACAGACAACTTGTCTTTCAGAGTAACAAAGGAGCCGATCATGTCATCTTACCTGTAACATTGAGCTCACATGCCTTGTAGCCGTTCTCTTCATTGACGACAACAATACAGTTATAGGTGCCAGTGTCGTTGAGCCTCAGATCAGTAAAGAGACATTCAATTCGTCCTCTCCTGATGAGCTCCAGATCACACCTCATTCGTCCCCTGTAGAGCTCATTTATGTACAGCTCAGCCTCAGACTGACTGTTGTAAAGGTAAAATCCTCCTCATTTCTGTCACAGACATAATGTCTACGTGCAGTGAGGCAGCAGACATGTTTGTGTTGACAGGAAAGAGCCATGTCAGTGTGACGTTACCGTGTTCCTCCACCTGGTAGACGTCCTTCGTTACACTGACAGTGAATGGAGTCTGACCTGCAGGGGGACAAGAGACACACGGATCACACAGCGGCTGTGGACGTCTTTACATGAGACTGTGGTGACATCTTGTGGTCAAATCTGGAACAACAATGCCAACTTGTTATAACCTTTTACATGAAGGTCATTAGAGACTTATTACTACACACAGACATGACCAGACTATAATTAGATATATTACATCCTGTCTAATTTTTTAATTTAGTTTTTCAAAAGGTCAGAGTTCATGTCCATTCAATTCCTCAAGCTATTTGTTTTTTAACTGTTTTTTGGTGTAGAAATGTCAAAATTTGCAATTTTTCTGGTGTTTTCTTTTAAAAGTTAACCATGTCTTTAGAGACCTGAGGTATGTCAGAGTGTATTTTTTCATGATGTGCAGGTAGGAAGTGTGTTTTGTGTTTGGCCTCGCCTTGTGACACTGAGACAAAAATGACAGTAAGACAGACACAAAGATTTGGAGATTTGTTTATGTTCACTGTCCCAGTTTGCCAGATTCTACTTTCTGTAATATTGGAGACTTTGATGACAGTCACTGATTTATTAATATGACTGGGTGTTACAATCCCTGAAGAATTTTATATTTGTGCCAAGTGATCGATCAGATAAATCAAAATCAGAACCGTGCAGGAGTGTAACAGTGTTAGTTTGACTTGACTTATAAAATGAGCAATATTAAAGAAAAACACACTTCTAATGTTCACCTATAGATTATCTACCTACAGCACATCTTTGGTCAAAATGAGAATATTTTATGGATAAGTGTTTTTCTGATCAAATAATATTAACATAGCCTGCAAGTCTAAAATAATTTATAATACATAAAAAAGAAAAATATTGCTCACTTTTATCAGTATAAAGAATATCATCACCCTCAAAAACTTACTTTTTTTCATTAAATTTTGACAGTTATGAAGAGCACAAAGTGTTGCCTCAGTAAAGAACATTTTTTACATCCTGTGATCCATAATGACTCCAAAGATGTTTGACTGAACACCCAGACCACCGTTAAAGGTTCTGTATGTGAGATTCAGTGTCACTAAAGGTCTCTGTGCAGATCCAGCATCTCATACCAGAACAATGCACGTTTTGTTTACTTAATTAAGTTTTAAAAACATATCATTGATGCTGTTCAGGCTCATAAAGCAAACTGTTGTTGACAGGAACGACAGGCTGTGTTCACTTCAGACTGTCTGCAACTTTCTCCAGTTGTGTTGCAGCATAATGTGTTCATCAGGGACTCAGAATCAGACCAGTAACACTGGTACAGCACCCCCACGAACTTCAGATACACCCACAGGCACAAACAGACACACACACGCACAGTCTAACAGACACACACGCACAGTCCTAACAGCACACACACACACAGTCTAACAGACACACACACGCACAGTCTAACAGACACACACGCACAGTCTAACAGACACACACGCACAGTCTAACAGACACACACGCACAGTCTAACAGACACACATGCACAGTCTAACAGACACACACACGCACAGTCTAACAGACACACACACACACAAGCTGTGTTCGAAATCATCCACTCATCCACTCACTCCCTATTCCCTACATCGTGTATATGATGTAGTGCACTATATCATGTACACTATGTAGGGAACGACGGGAGGAGAATTCGGACACTACATGTGGTGACGTGTGGCCATTTTTCTTCTTCTACTCTCACAAAACACGGCCGCATTGCATTGTGGTATACGGGAGTAAAATGTAGGGTACATTGGTTGTACACACACATTTGCAGTGCATTGTGGGTATTTTATAGTGGACGATGTAGTGGATGAAAAGTAGTGAAGAGAATTCGGACAACACGACAAAATGGCGAGCACACTATATAGTGCACTACATCCGTGATAGGGAGCGATTTCGAACACAGCTACAGTCTAAAAGACACACACACAGAGTCTAACAGACACACACACAGAGTCTAACAGACAACACACACACAGAGTCTAACAGACACACACACACACAGTCTAACAGACACACACACACACAGTCTAACAGACACACACACACACAGTCTAACAGACACACACAGAGTCTAATAGACACACACAGAGTCTAACAGATACACACAGAGTCTAACAGACACACACAGAGTCTAACAGACACACACAGAGTCTAATAGACACACACAGAGTCTAACAGACACACAGAGTCTAATAGACACACAGAGTCTAATAGACACACACAGAGTCTAACAGACACACACAGAGTCTAACAGACACACACACAGAGTCTAACAGACACACACAGAGTCTAATAGACACACACAGAGTCTAACAGACACACACACAGAGTCTAACAGACACACACAGAGTCTAACAGACACACACAGAGTCTAATAGACACACACAGAGTCTAACAGACACACAGAGTCTAATAGACACACAGAGTCTAATAGACACACACAGAGTCTAACAGACACACACAGAGTCTAACAGACACACACAGAGTCTAATAGACACACACAGAGTCTAATAGACACACACAGAGTCTAACAGACACACACAGAGTCTAAGAGACACACACAGAGTCTAATAGACACACACAGAGTGTAGGCGCAGACTGGGGGGTCAAAAGATTTCAGCCTCTATAATGTTAAGGTGTGATGTGGTGAGAGGTACGGATCAATATTTTCCTGAAAATGGCACATTTTCTATCCTGAGAACAAAGTCACACTATCCAAATGTATGTGGGTTCCAAACCTGATCACTTTAATGTTTCTGCTGGTATTGATGATTGTTATTGAGGCAGAAGAACTCAATTTCAACATTAATCATCATTATAATGATCATTATATAAACTGTGCAGGCTGTGTGCAGCTTCACCTTCACTGCAGCTGCATGTTCAGTCTATGATCTGTTACTGTCTGACTGAACAGCTTCATGGAAGTGATATTTTACAATTCTTCATATTTTAAACAAACAAAATTTGTTAAATTGAAGTCATGATATTTAACTGGAACAGAGTCTACATTTCGTTCACATTCAGAGGCTGCAGCTGAGCGCAGCGGAGGGATCACACCGCGCTCTTCACTGTTCAACATAGTCAGATTAATAAAGTTAATGATCACTCAAAGTTAACATGCAAAACTATTTTAAAAAAGCTCCCAGTGACTTGGTGTGAGGCTTCGGCTGGATTCTTCAGGAGATTTTTGGTGTCTTTCTTCAGTGAGGGACGCTTTATGCCACAGACAAGTGCTGAAGATTAATTCATCATAATCTATTTCACCCTAATGTGTTTTAGATAAAGTATGAATCCAGTGTTCTTGAAGCTTTGGGCTTCATCTGGAATTTTGTCTGAGATTTCAAATCACACCTCAGTGTGACCCTCTACACACACACACACACACACACACACACACACACACGCACAGGCCTCTCCGTCATTACACTCTCACAGTTTGAGGATCCCAGAGTGTTTTCCCAATAAAACTTATCATCTGTTACCTGCAGAGGTTTGAAGATGAAAAACAGCAGCTCGAATTATTCGGAGCAAATAATGACTCTTGACTCGTGAATTAATTTTTCTGGGCCCACTTAAAATCTCATGATCACCATGTTTTCTATGAGTGTGTGATTTTATTTCTCCTCACAATCAAACCTTCAATATTCATCTGCACTTAATCACTTTTTCTCGATTTATTTATATGTATTATTAAGTTTAATTAATTTAACCTCAACAGAATAATTCATTCAGAAACATAAAGTTATTTCCACTAGCCCCCCCCCCCCCCCCCCCCCCCCCCCCCCCCCCCCCCCCCCCCCCCCGCCTCCTGCTTTGGTAACCCAGTCCAGAGGGACCTGGTTTGGGAACTGGAACTGTCAGTTTAGACCGGATCTGTACTGGTAGCAGGAAGGGCCAGGTAACCCTTGAGCAAGACACAACTCATAACTGCTCAGGGCGTGTGTGTGCATGTGTGTATTTCAGGCCTGTGAGCGTAAACATTGTGAAGAAAAAAATAATTTCCCCTGGAGAGATAAAGTCGTCTTCCTTTAAGGTGTAAAATAAGGATTTCCTTACAGTCCAGCAGTTTGTGGGTTTATTAACTTTAATACTTCACACAGTGAAATGTCAGTTTTTGCTGCAGCAGCAGTAAATAATCCTTTATGATGAAGTCTAGTTACTCACCCACTGCAGGACAGACGAGGCTCACAGTTCCCATCAGTAAGAGAGCAGCAGTACAGACACACATCCTTCATCAGGACAAACCTGAAGTGTGAATCAGTCACAGAACAGAAATGCATTAAATACATCACATCACATTAACGCAGAGTATTAACGGAACCTCCAGATAAAACAGTTTACAGCACATTGTTTCTTAAAGTTTACCTTCAGAGTGTCGCTTCACTGAAGCAGTAGTTTCACTTTTAATCGACTTGAACAACCGAAGACAAAGCGATGAGAAAGACTGCTGTCTTTGTTGTTTCAGCGCTGCACCGTCTGTCTCATTCAGTCACTGTTTGTCTTAAACTAACTCATGTTTTTAAACGAGTCAGGACAGAAAGGAACAACTTTTGGCTGCAGCGTGGCTGCAGACATCTGATAAAGTTAACTGCGCAAGTGATGTGTCGTTCGCGGACGAACCGGCTCTAAGAGTCGATTCGTTGTAGCGAACGAGAAGAACCGACTCCAATTGAGAAGAGCCGAATCAGCTCAGCTCTGTTGAGAATCCATGCAGGCAGGGGCAGGACTTTATTTAGATGGACTCACCATGCGGCCAATCACATGTGAGGACAGACTAGGATCATACCATTATGTCAAAGTAGGAAGGGGGCAGATGCGCCAAAGACGAGTGTAGTGGTATAGGCCAGGTACACAGAGCAACAGAGAGATGGGGAGCCGGATTTAAATACAAGTGCGTCTAGAAAGAGAACTAAAAAGAGAACTTTGCTTTTCACTCATTTCAGCATTTACTGAAGTGAGCCAAAACCCAAAAAGAAGCAGCACTGGGCTGCATTTCAATGATATTGGAGACTGCAAAGCTGAGTTCAGAATTTGTAAAATTAAAAAATCCATCAGAGCAGGGTCAACAACAATAGTAACTGTGTTTTTTTTGTTTTTTTTTGTAATGAAAGAAAGCATAAAAATAAGGCTTTTATGAAAACACTGAATAAAAATTTGCTTACCAACACCATTCATAACAGATAAAAATTAGGCTAAAATAAAAGGCTCTGAGTGATACTAAATGAAGAGCCATTTCACGCAAAGAAATGCTGGGTTGTTTTTTCAACTCAACCGCTAGGTTGAGCCTGTTGGTTAATTTAATTGGGTTATTTTCATTGAATTGGGTATTCTGAGAACCCAATTTGCTAGGTTATTTCTGTTGGGAATGGAGTTATTAGCTGTTGGGTTGTAATTTCTATAATGTTGTGTTGGTTTATTTTGGACTACCCAACACCTTGGGTTGACGTTCGGGCATGGCGCAACCAAGCACCACCCACGAACTCGACCCCGACAGTTGGTTATGTTCGGACCACTCATCTCATCTGATGAGACTCAATTCAGTACAAAGCAAGGTTTGTTACACGCCCACTATTGTTTTACCATATAGTTGACTTTATATTATTATATAAAGCTTCATATAGTTGTTAAGATGTAAGTTCGTGAAGCACTGTTGAGTACTAGCTTCAAGAATCGATTGGTACGTTAGCAAGCTAACTGTTAGCTAACATTAGTAGCATAAACTTCATTTCCTCAAACATAGCAAGCTAACATGTTAGCTGGCTAGCTATGTAGCAACCAAACTATGTTGTTGTTACTCAAAATGACAAGAGAAATGCATTATGTATTATAGCTAGGAGGACAACGTTAGTTATCTCGTCAATTTGGCTTTTTATGTAATATCAACTTGCTGGGTTTAAAGAACCCAGCAGTGTAGTCAATGTGAACCCTTAATTGGGTTACATGAACAACCCAATTGGGTTGTATAAACAACCCAATTGTTGTATTAAGGGAACCAACCCAATTTGTTGGGTTAAATTAACCCATGTGTTCTGCCCAATATTTAACCAGCGCTGGGTTGGGAAACTACCCAAATTGGGTTGTTTTTAACCCAACATTTTTAAGTGTGTTGGGAGTCGTAAGAGCCGACTCTTCTAAGGGAGCCGAACCAAAAGAGCCGAATCTTTGAAAAGAGCCGAACTTCCCATCACTTAACCGCGCGCTTCATTACAGAAAAATATGAGGAAGTTGGGAGGTGACAAAGTCGGAACAAGTCACAGACAAACTGAGATTAAAGGTACAGACACAATTTAAAATCACATTTCTTTCAGGTCTATTTAGGATTTGTGATGTTTTGTTGTATAAACATCTCAGATTATTGTTTCTTTCCTTGTGGAAGTTTCGTTTTTCTTGTGTGGGTGTGTTTTACTGCGGACTGATATGACAACACGCAGAGATTCAATAAAGTTTTTTTTGTTTTTTTTAAGAAAGAAAGAAAGACAGAAAAGTCACAATCTCTCTCATATAAAAACAAGGATTTATTTACAATATTTATACATAAATATAAATAAGAAAAAAGAAAGTGCTTTGTATCATGTCCATCAGACTGATTAAGATATAACACAATTCTCTAAATATATAATTCTGTTGTCTTGTTGGTTCCAGACACATTTTGTCAGACTGATGATTGATAAGAGCTGCTGGAGAACAGAGTGATCAATGACTGAAGCAACTTACAGATAAATGTGAATGATTCCTCTGAAAAACTCTTCATACAGTGAAAAGTGAAACAACTGGGACATTTTAGAGATCTGACAGTGGAGGATGTTGAATGGAGTCGAGGCAGCTACAGTCTTGTTTTTACACTTCTGAGCTGATGGTAACAGTCTGATATCAAAGGTGGAAAATCTGACACAATGGAAGCATTTTTAATATTGACATGAATTATTTCTGCTGTAATAACTTCATTTAAAGTCAAACTCACAGTAACATGAAGATCATTTAACAGAAAAATATACATTTCATATCAACAGTAGTTTTCTGACACTAAACCAGATGTTGGAGGGAGAGAGTCTTGAGTCTGTCTGTTGGTTTTATGATTCAGGTGTTGAAGCAAAGTTCTGATGACTGCAGAGACGATCAATAGAACAACTGCTGCTGCTGTCAGTCCCAGTCCAGCATAGAGGCCCATCCTTCCCCGACTCTCTGCTTGTGGACTCACTGTTGGTCTCTGAGGTTTGGACTCATCAGCAGCTGCTGTAAAGGACAGAAAATGGACTCAAGTGTTTTGGACTGTTGGTGGGACAAAACAAGCAGTTTGAAGGTTCTAGGAGGACGACTGTTGGACTCTACATCATTATGATGGACAGTTTTAGCAACACTAGCAGCACGACTCTAAGATGGAAATCTGGTTTTTACTAAACTACTGAATCAACTCACCAGTGACATTAAGATGACATCGAGCAGCAGTTGCACCATCATTTGTTTTCACTTCACACACATACAGGCCCGAGTCTTCAGTCCTGAGTCTGGACACATGAAGTCTGATTCGTCCTTCTCTGAGGACGTCTTTGTCACACTGGACTCGTCCTGCAAACTGTTCATCCTGAAGCTCTGAGACCTCAACACCTTCATGTAGACGATGCAGATCCGCCGTCATGCTGCCACCGCATGCGCTGCTGGTGCACCTGCCTCTTTCAGGTGATGAGAGCTGAGTTTTGAACTTTGAGCGCAGCAGTCAGCGGCAGAGCCGAGCGGTGGTCGGGCGCAATTGCTCTCAATGGGATAGAACAACGCGTTTTTTACCGCTGATCATGTGTTGGGGCCTTAAATCATGAAATACTGACACCACAATGCTAATCATTCATCACTGTGTGTTGCCGCTGCTGTACAACCGGTTCCTGACTTCACCCACATTCTCACAGCGTTGACTGAAAAGAGGAAGTGACTGCAGAGTCTCAGTCTCTGTCACAGTCAAGAAGCTGCAGGTACTTTTCCTTTAAACAGCTTTAATAACACACGGCACCTGCTGAGAGTTTTCATGCAAAACAGCCAATGATCAGTCCTGCAAAACAGAAACCTGACACTTTTAGACTAATTTCAGCTTCATTATATACTTAAAGCTGTTATGTATGGATTCATAGGAGTGCCAATAACAAAATATGAATCTATACAAGACCTGGAAAATAAATCTGGAATATAAAGAGAAATAAATACAAGAATAATTAAGTTTAAAAAATGTGGAATTTTTATTAAATGTATTTGTTCATTTATTTTCTTATGTATTTATTTATATATTTGTAATCATTTTCATTTATTACTGTATATAATTATATAATTTCTTTCTTCTTGTTTCTCTCAGCTTCATTTTATTCTTAAAGTTGCTGTGTGGAGTCACCGGAGTGCGATAAAACACAGATAAGCTGTAAAAGAATAAAAATGAACATTTAGAAATATAAAAAGGATGAAATAAAATATGTGGATGTATAAAAAATCTGAAAATTGAAAGAGAAAAGGATAAAATAATAAATAAGCAAATAAAAGATGTGTGGAAATATAAGAGGAAAATAGATAAATATATATGTAGCCTATATATGTATGAATATAAAGAGAAATCAAATATGTTCTGTATTTCTGTATTGATGTATTCTGTATATATCGATTTTCACATATAGATTAAATTAAATAAATGTGTAAAGACAAAAAATATTCGTTACATATGTAACATTTTTTCAGATGTATTTTTTCATTTATTTCTGTGTATATTTGTTTATATATTTCAAAATAGACATTTTTAGTTTTTGCATTTTAATTACCCTATATATTTTTTATTAAAAGTAAAATAAAAAATATTTAAAATAAGAAATATTCAGTTTTAACTTTTAGACATGGAGCTTTACGACGTAGAGCTTCAACCTTTTCTTGTTGTGATGTTCAATTTAACCTGAAATGTTGTGTTACTGTTTTATTTGTGTTTGTTACAGCGAGCTGTTATTTACTGTCTGTTACTGATTGTCATTCTTTCATTGTTTGTGTTGTTGAAAGAAAAGCTTTGAGTTGTTCACACTGCTGTTAATGATAAAGACCAGCAGAGGGAGCTCTTTACTGTCAGTCACATCATCTTGTTAAAGTCAGTTTTGTTTTCAACAAGTTCACGTCCTAAAAAGCTGAGTCACTTTAACAAGTTGTGTTTTTATTGAGTTTAAAAGTTTAATGTTTCATTAAGAAGATTATTTCTACATCAGCTGCTTCTGACATTACAGACATGAAACTGACTTGTGTCTTGTAGTTGATGTTTGAACGTCTGTAACTTGAATGAACTTGAGCAGGAAAGTGTCTCCATAGGTTTGTATTTTTTATGTAATTAATTTAATTAATGTCCTTGTATTTGCTTCATGTCATGAACCTTATTTGCATTGAAAATATTTTTATACCAGTGATTACTTTTTTATTTTTGGCATAAATAAATAATTAAAAACTTCACTGTTTCAATTTTTGACAAGAACATTTATTTAAAATCATCATGATGACAGAAATGACAAATACATCAGGTTTGTAACAGTTTTGTGTGTTAATGAAGTTTATTTATATTATTATTTTTATCTTTGTTGCAGAGAAACTCTTTTCTTGACAACTTCTGGGTTCTGATATAAAAATTTACAGTATCTTCATCATAAACGTCACATTAGTAAAGACAGTGCAGTGTAACAATGTTCATCAGTAGGTGTCAGATTAAAATATAATAATTTAGGTGCAGTTCTCTTATAATTCTGTTGTCTTGTTGATTCCAGACACATTTTCTCAAACTGACGTTTGATAACAGAGTGATCAATGACTGAACCAACTTACAAAAAAATCTGAATTATTTCCCTGAAAAAACTTTTCACACAGTGAAAGAAATTAAATCAAACTTTATACAGTATAAGTGCTCTTAAAAAATGAAAGAGCTGTACAGTTTTGTGCAGGAATGTGCAAAGTATTAATGAGAAAATGTGCAAAAATAGCCAGAATAAAGAATATTTGTAACGTACAAGATGTAATAAATGTGTGTTAATGTAACACATGAGTCAGGAGGTGGAGACTTTATGACTTTATATTAATGTAACATGTAGTGAGTGAAGAGGGGAGAAGAGTCATCAGTGGGGGTGATGTGCTGCAGTCTGTCCTCGTCCTCGGCAGTAGCAGCAGTGAACCAGATGGTGATGGAGGAGGTGAGGATGGACTGAGTGATGGTGGTGTAGAAGTGCACCATCCTAGTTGTTGGCAGGTTGAACTTCTTCAGGACCTCCATCCTCTGCTGGGTTTCTGGGTGAAGGAGCTGACGTTCAGCTTCCACTCCAGGTCCTGGGTGATGATGGTGTCCTGGAAGAGGAAGGACGGTGTTGACTGAGGAGTCACACAGGGTGATGGAGGCAAGTGGGGCTGGGCTCTTCCTGAAGTCCACGACCGTCTCCACCATCCTCAGAGCATTGACTGATGGGTGGAGGTGCAGCTGTTGGTGTACAGGGTGGAGAGCAGAGGAGAATGAATGCAGCCTGGAGGGGATCTGGTGTTGATGGTCCAGGAGTCAGAGAGCTGCCTTCTGTCATCCTGGTGGAGGTTCCTGCAGAGTCCACTCTTTCACTGCTGATCAATATCACCTACATGAGTCTTATTTTAAACTCACATTTTAATTCCTCTCTTCATCATCTGTGAAGTGAAAACATCATATTACAGTCAGAAAAGTCAAATCCTGCCTCCTGAACGCCTGAAGTGGAATTCAAACTCTGACCAGTATGACTGGGAAAGTAGAAAGGTTTACAGTTGATGAAAAATATTTCAGTTTAGGAGAACAGAGCTGCAGGATCACTGTCATGTCGTTATATCAGCCATCGTTGATATAAAAACAGATTTCTTCTCCTTTCACTTTGACAGAAAGTTCTGTGTTCACTCTGAAGAGCTGGAAGTCTGCCAACTGCAGAGCCGAGTCCAGAATCGATACACAGTCACGTCTACATGACACACAAAACAGAGGATGAAGAAAAGTCTCTGTCTTATGCATCATTAGCTGAAGTTCATCCAGTTTATTTCACAGCAAACGCATGTTGGAGGGAAATATTCCAGTAACAGTGTGTGAAGTTCACACTGGCAGAAACAAACCTGCATGATTCTCCTCTGGTGTTTCACTGAATGAACGACGGTTAGAGCCCTTTATCCACAATGTCCAGCATCTGGATGATGTGAGGACACTGAAACCAGATGTTGGAGTCAGTCTGTTGGTTTTATGACTCAGGTCTTTAACCAAAGCTCTGATGACTCTTTCTGACAGAAAGTGTGTCCTCCAGACAGAGTCCTGTTAGTCCTGATGGGTTGTTTCTCTGAGAAACTCAACATCTACATGACTGCAGAGACGTTTCCTTTCTTCTCAGCAGATTTAGTCAAACAAAGACTGAAGTCAGAGCTGAGTCCTGCACAGACAGACAGTAGAGCTGCTGCTGCTGCTGCTGCAGCTGTCAGTCCCAGTCCAGCATAGAGGCCCATCCTTCCCCGACTCTCTGCTTGTGGACTCACTGTTGGTCTCTGAGGTTTGGACTCATCAGCAGCAGCTGTGAAGGACAGAAAATGGACTCAAGTGTTTTGGACAGTTGGTGGGACAAAACAAGCAGTTTGAAGGTTCTAGGAGGACAACTGTTGGACTCTACGTCATTATGATGGACAGTTTTAGCAACACTAGCAGCACGACTCTAAGATGGAAATCTGCTTTTACTAAACTACTGAATCAACTCACCAGTGACATTAAGACGACATCGAGCAGCAGTTACACCATCATCTGTGTTCACTTTACACACATACAGGCCCGAGTCTTCAGTCCTGAGTCTGGACACATGAAGTCTGATTCGTCCTTCTCTGAGGACGTCTTTGTCAAACTGGACTCGTCCTGCAAACTGTTCATCCTGAGACTCTGAGACCTCAACACCTTCATGTAGATGAAACACTCCTGGGTTCTTGAGAGGATTTACCATTTCACAGTAGATATAAAGGGAGTGGAGCCACATGTCAGTTGTGGTTGTGAACGTCCATTCCAGTGTGATGTTGTGGTTCTCCTCTGCCTGATAGGAGGTCTGTGTCACATTGACTACAAATGTTCCTGTTGAGGAGACAGAGAGGGAAAGTGAGGAGCAGACAAAGTGACAACTTTAAACTCCATCTAGAGATGTTTCTGTGGAGAGTTTAGTGATGCTCTCAGTGCTGTAGAGACCTTCCTCCTCACACATTTAAAGACTCAAGTGTCAAAGTGTGTGTTGTCTTTTGTCTTGATGGATAATAAAGTGAAGGTGTAAACTAACCACAGACACAGGAGGTCAGCTTGATGAGCAGCAGGATCCTGCAGATCATCTTCTCCCTGTCAGAGGAGACACGGGTGAACCACAGCAACAACAAGTCTGTTTTCATCAACACGTTTAACATTATAGGAATAAATCACTTTATAAACTGCAGTCATGTGTTTCTGACACAAGATGGCGCCAGAGGTTAAACTCTTCATTATAAACAGGAAACATGAGACAACGTGTGTGCTTGGTTCAGTGTTCACTGAGCTGCTGGCTGCAGAGACACATGAAGACTTCAGTCCAGTTAGACTACGTTCACACTGCAGGTCTTAGTGATCAATTCTGATTTATTGTTCAGATCTGATGGATTTATCTCTTCTGGTGTAACTGGAAAACTGGGCATGCTTGTCATCATACAAATAGATAGAAGATTGAGATGTTTATTATTATTATTATTAGTATTATTATTAGTATTATTATTATCCATGAGTTTAAAATTCTTTTATTGGTTTTTAAATCACTACATGGCCTTGCCCCATCTTTTGTGTCGGACATGGTACAGATATATGTGCCTGCCAGGTCCCTCAGGTCCTCTGACCCAAACTTCCTAATTATCCAAGAGGTTAGAACTAAAAGGCACAGAGAGGCTGCCTTTGCTTATTATGCCCCAAAACTATGGAACTGTCAATTGGATTTTGTGATCCACTAAGGGCAGAAATCGCGTTGGGGTGAGGGGGCAAGGGGTCTGGACCGCATACACTGTGGTCATAAAGGGATGGACATAGCCAGCAGCAATACTCAGGTAGGCTGTGGTGTTTAAATGATGCTCAGTTGGTACTAAGGGGCCCAAAGTGTGGCAAGAAAATATCCACACCATCACACGACCAGCCTGAACTGTTGATACAAGGCAGGATGGATCCATGCTTTCATGTTGTTTACATAAATTCTGACCATCTGAATGTCACAGCAGAAATCAAGACTCATCAGACCAGACAACATCTTTCCAATTTTCTATTTTCCAGTTTTGATGAGTCTGTGTGAATTGTAGCCTCAGTTTCCTGTTCTTAGCTTAGGAGTGACACCTGGTGTGGTCTTCTGCTGCTGTAGAACATCTGCTTCAAGGTTCAACATGTTGTGTGTTCAGAGATGGTCTTCTTCATACCTCAGTTGTAACGAGTGGTTGTTTGAGTTACTGTTGTCTTTCTGTCATCTAGAACCAGTCTGACCATTCTCCTCTGACCTCTGACCTCTGGCATCAACAAGGCATTTTCACCCAGAGAACTGCTGCTCACTGGATATTTTCTGTTTTTCAGACCATTCTCTGTAAACCTTAGAGATGATTGTGTGTGAAAATCCCAGTAGATCAGCAGTTTATAAGAAATACTTAGACCAGTCTGTCTGGCACCAACAACCATGATATAAAGTGTCTCCATTTACAAAATTACTAAACTAACAAGCTGTCAGCAACCATGTTAACTGATCAACAGAGGAGGAGACAAGGTCTGTTCATGCACAACTCTGTAAATTATTAAGAGACCACTGCAAAATTATCAGTTTCTCTGATTTTACTACTTATAGGTATGTGTTTGAGTAAAATGAACTAAGTAAAATGCTTTATTCTATAAACTACTGACAACATCTCTCCCAAATTCCAAATAAAAATATTGTCATTTAGAGCATTTATTTGCAGAAAATGAGAAATGGTCAAAATAACAAAAAAGACACAGTGTTTTTCAGACCTCAAACAATGCAAAGAAAACAAGTTCATATTCACTTTTTAAACAACACAATACTAATGTTTTAACTTGGGAAGAGTTCAGAAATCAATATTTGGTGGAATAACCCTGATTTGTAATCACAGCTTTCATGTGTCTTGACACGCTTGGCATGTCTTTCACATTGCTGTAGGGTGACTTTTTTCCACTCCTGGTGCAAAAATTCAAGCAGCTCAGCTATGTTTGATGGCTTGTGACCATCCATCTTTGTCTTGATCACATTCCAGAGGTTTTCAATGGGGTTCAGGTCTGGAGATTGGGCTGGCCACGACAGGGTCTTGATCTGGTTGTCCTTCATCCACACCTTGATTGACCTAGCTATGTGGCATGGAGCATTGTCCTGCTGGAAAAACCAATCCTCAGAGTTGTGAAACATTTCTTCATTTCTTTCTTCTTCCAGGATAACTTTGTATGTGATTCATGCGTCCTTCACAAAGACGAATCTGCCCGAATCCGGCCTTGCTGAAGCACCCCCAGATCATCACTGATCCTCCACCAAATTTCATAATGGGTGCGAGACGCTGTGGCTTGTAGGCCTCACCAGGTCTCCGTCTAACCATTAGACGACCAGGTGCTGAGCAAAGCTGAAAACTGGACGCATCAGAGAAGATGATTTTATTCCAGTCCTCTATGGTCCAATCCTTATGGTCTTTTGCAATCCTCAGCCTGGCTCTTCTTTGCTTCTCATTGATGAAGGGCTTTTTTCTAGCTTTACATGACTTGAGCCCTGCCCATAGGAGCCTGTTTTGAACCGTTCTCGCCGTGCACTTCACCCCAGCTGCCATTTGCCATTCTTTTTTGTAGGTCACTTGATGTCATCCTACGGTTGCTGAGTGACATTCGAATGAGTTGACGGTCATCCCAGTCAGTGGAGAGTTGTTTTCGCCCTCTTCTGGTCTGTAGCTTTGTTGTCCCCAGTGTCTGCTGCTTGACCTTGTTCGTATGAACCGCTGTCTTAGAAATTTTAAGGATAGAAGGAACCTGATGCTCACTGTATCCCTCTGCCAGTAAAGCCAGAATTGAACCCTTCTTTTCCTCACTCAAAACTTTTCTTTTCAACTCTTTGGCATGGTCAATAGTTATTTTTTGATTACAATTACTTTTGAGGTACTACTAGCACTGTTTTTGCCATCTAGCTGGCCCTATTGCAAGAGGATATTGATGACCACAGCAGTGGTTTTTATACTTTTCCTCATTAAATGAGATTTGGTTCAGGTGATCCCCTAATCAGTACCTCATTAAGTAGAATGAGGTGTGCTTGTGTTGGAATTCAAGAGACACTGAAATTGAATGGTTGTCATACATGTAGAGATGCTGATTTCAGAAAAAATTGCAGTGGTCTCTTAATTTTTTCCAGAGCTGTAGTCACAACGCAAGTGTCACAGCTTACATGTCCTGTACACACACATCAGGATGTGTTTCTATCTATTCGATCTTTCCTCCTCCTGACTGACGGTTCCTGTCAGACTGATCCTGGGTCTGTGACACTGACCACACAACAGTTTATTCCCTGACAGCAGTTTTATATTGTGTTGTTCTGTCTAGCTTAGTTTTGAAGCCATGATGAAAAAAAGTAAATTTGTTTTTCAGAACAACAACATAATGATAAAACAAATTCACAAAATGTGTTGTTTTGTAGAATATGCATGTAATATTGGTAAATTTGTAATGTAAATATTGTCTGCGTGGAGTAAAACAGTAAATGATGATCTATCTCTGATCAATAAATCTAAACTGTTGTTGAATTGTTTCTTTACTGAGTGAACAGAACAAATTATTATTCATCAACACTTTGTCTCATCCTGAAGTGAAGGAAAAGACATGAAACTAAAACACAATAAATCTTCACATTAGAACTTGTGTAATGAGAAGAACAACATGAATAGACAATATACATTACCTGTGTATCTTCAGTCATATGAGGACCAAAAGACCAGGACAGTGTTGTCTGGACTGACTGAATAATCCTGACGAACACGGGGACGGTGTGGTGAAGAATGTCTCTCACTGGAGTCTGTAATGCTCGGCGTAACAGTTTTATATCTCGACTTCTCCATTTAGTGTCTGTAGACAAAAGTGCCTTTGTGTTGTAATGTTATTATTATATTCGTCCTGTTTACACAAGGTGCTTAATTCTGCATTCAGTACTGCGATACTGAGTGCCTGATACATGTGGAATGTTTTCCCATGCTAGGTTGTCAAAGTTGACATTCTCACCCCGCTTTGAACAGCCGCAGGATGAAACTAGTCCCTCCTTTCTCTCCACCTCTTCCCCCGACTGACGTCTTTCAGGTTCCGCTCTTCGTCTCCAGGATGATTTCATTCCGTTCTTATTTACAAGTTCTCATCCCTTCATTTTCACTGCGAGTGTCAGTCGCAATCAACCAATCAAAATCATCAAGTCATAAAAACATATAGACTGATCTGTGTGAGGTGAGTAAAGCTGTGGAGTAAAATGACCTTGTAGTCTGTGTCTTCAGTCATATGAGAACCAAACTGTGCAAGGCCAGGACAGTGTTGTCCGGACTGACTGAATAGTCCTGGGGGCCAATGAAGTGAAAAGTGTCTCTCACTGGAGTCCATAATGCTCGGCGTAACAGTTGTTTGTCTCAATTTCTACCTCTCTTCTCTGTATTACTGTATTCGATATTGAGTGACTCGTCCATGAGAAATGTTTTCCCACGTTACGCTGTTGAAGTTGACAGTTACACCCTGATTTGAACAGCCGCAGGCTGAAACTGGTCCCTCCTTTCTCTCCGCCTCTTTTCCTGACTGATGGTGTCTTTCAGGTCCCGCTCTTCGTCTGAAGGGTGATTTCATTCTGTTTTTATTTGCAGGTTCTCATCCCTTCATTTTCACTCTGTGAGTGTCAGTCGCAATCAACCAATCGAAATCATCCAACAACATAAAAATATATAGACTGATGTGTGAGGTGAGTAAAGCTGTGGAGTAAAATTACCTTGTAGTCTGTGTCTTCAGTCATATGAGGACCAAACTGTGAGACGAGAGGAAAGTGTTGTTCAGTCTGTGAGTCTGTGTTCAGATCAGAGAGATGTCTCCTGAGCTGCAGGTTTGGATAAAAGAGCACAATCCAAGTTCCACTGCTGAAGCTGCTGAGCTGCCTGATGTGTTTGTGGCTGCACGGAGAAAAGAGCAGCCATGGAGCTACACCACATGAGAAAACAGGGACAGCAGCAAGCCAGACCCTCAGTACCATCAAAAGTAAAACACAAGTGTGGTTAAACCTCCCCTGTGAGAGAACCAGACAACTAATATGTCTTCAAAGCCTCCTGACAAAAAGATCATTTGTTTGTTGTTTTGTAGAGGACTTGATGTAAATGTACTTAGTTACTGTTTACCTCTGATTACATCTCTGAACTAATGCAAGATGAATATTAATAGATTGACAGTGACTGATGATTGATTATCAGTTAACTAATTAGTAGGCAGCAGGCCCAAAGCTCAGTGTTATGTAGCAGTATTTCCAACATTTCATAGTTCACAGTGTTCTTTATTTACATGTCAAAATTACACATTAATATATGAATATTATCCATAATGTAAATTTCAGTACAGTTAAATTTCAAGAAGATGATTTATGTCATTGTTTTGTGTTACCTTTGTTTGAACCTGTGAATGTGACATTAGTAGGTGTGTCCTGGTGCATAAGTGAGCTCCTTAACACAACTTGACAAACAGGTGCGACAAACATGACAGAATGTTTTATTTATTGCACTCCTTTTCTGAATCCACACGTCAATGACAGGCTTCGCCAAATCTCTCCCCCTCTTCTCCTGACTGACGGTACCTTTCAGGTTCCCACCCCTCCTCCTCTTGTTATTGAAGCTGCTTGTCGTCTCTCTGATCTGAACACAGACTCACAGACTGGACAACACTTTCCTCTCGTCTCACAGTTTGGTCCTCATATGACTGAAGACACAGACTACAAGGTCATTTTATTCCACAGCTTTACTCACCTCACACAGATCAGTCTATATATTTTTATGATTGGATCATTTCATTCAGTTTAGTTAACAGTTTTATTTACAGCTTCGCAGTCTTTTATTTTCAGTTAATGTTTATATTCCAGATTTACTGATGTTTATCTAACCTGCAAACAACCTGACAGACTGAATTATTTTATAGTGGTATATTATAGTGTTGTAGGTAAAATGTTCATCCACCCATCAGCTCATTTATTCAAACTCTGCACATAACTGACAGAACTGACTGCAGGAGCCAGGATGAGCTGCAGCTCCCCTCAGTTTCTTCTCCTCTGTGGGTGAATAAAAACAGACTCTTTGTTAGAGAACTTGAGGGTTTTATTTTTCTCTTTTTTCATTTATAGAATCACACAAACACTAACTGAAGCAAACAGCTGCTGATGTGTTTTAATTGATTAACTGGACTGAACCCAAAAGACCTTTAACCTTCATGTTGTCTCATGTTTCCTGATAATAGTGAAGAGTTTAACCATCTGGTGCCATCTGGTGACAGAAACACATCACTGCTGAGTGTGAAGCGTGCTGACAAAATGAACCTATTTACAAAACCGTGCTTAAACAATTATTAAAACCTGTGACAATAATTGGGGGTGAACCTGCTAAAAAGATTCAAAAAGATTAATTTTAGTGACATAAAATTTAGAAGGACAGAATCAGAAAACTTCCATCTGTTTATTTCTCCTTCATAAATCATATTTATTCATCTTTGTTTCATTCTATATTTCTCCCCTGGTCTCCCTCCACACTGGAGCAGCTTTGCACCTCAGTTTATGAACCACTGTGTTAAAGTAAAGTACATGAACATATGGATCAAACACAAGAGAAAACACTGCTGCACACTGATGAAAAACAATTATTTCTCTCCACACTGTAAGATCAGTGAATTCATCCAAACATTTCTAAAGTTTGTATTTTGCAGTGAAAATCAGAACAGAAATCTCTAAATAGGATATAAAACATAAACACAGCAACAACATTTGTGGAGACAAAAGAGAAAATATGAATTACACTCAGGCTCTGACTTCATTGTACTGATTTTGGAGAAACGCTGTCCTTCCTTTTACTACTATTGAACAAAAATCAGTCCTGCCTCAAGGAAGCTGATACTTACTGTACGTCAACATCATGTTCCTTCTGTTATAGTCTTCTTAGTTTCATTATATGATTATTTTAGGTCCTTTCAAATTCTATCATTTAAAGCAGTTATTGTTTTAAATGTCAGTGAAGTTTGTTATTATTATCTTTGCTCTTAATGAACTCTTTTACTTCTTGACAATTTCTGTCTATCTGATATTAAAAGCGTCAGAACAACAACTCTCATATAAAACAGGGATTTATTTACAATATGAACATTATAAACAGTATAAACATAATCCTCCAGGTGTGGAAGCACACATGTGCTTAATTGAAAATACAGCAGTCGGGTAGGTGCTATAAAAGGCAGCAGGTGAGTTCACCTGTCTTCAACAAAAATGGAAGGAGTTAGAAGAAGAAGAGTGAGAATGAGAGGGGGAGCTCAAAGAGGAGAAGAAGGAAGTAGAGGAAGAGGAGAAGAAGGAGGTAGAGGAAGAGGAAGAGGAGAAGAAGAAGGTAGAGGAAGAGGAGAAGAAGGAGGTAGAGGAAGAGGTAGAGAGGGATGATGTACTTCATGCAGTAATTTTTATTTGTCTACAGATTTTTATTTGTCTACACTTTACAGTAGTAAGAAAAACTACTATTTTGTTCTGATTTTCATTGTTGATTGATATGTTTCTGTAACTAAGTATGGTAAGAAATAAATATTTTCAGTCTGCAGCATCAGTGTTGTGCAGTGTTGGTAAGTTTATAGTATTTGTGTACTTTCTCTATATACCTCAAAGTAATCATGAAGAATGTTGTGGGTTTTGTCAATATCTTTTTGTCATCTAAATTATCCCTTACATAAAAATGTCTGGCAAAAAAGTCTAGCACGTTATTTCCTAAAATAGGGGTTTTTACAAATGTGTTTTGTATTGATCACAGTAGTGTGTAAGTGACTGCAATAGTGTCTGATCATTTGAAGACTGTGTTAGTGAGTGTTGTGTGACTGTGTTGAAAACAAAACAGCATTTTTATAATATGTGTGTATGTTTTGACTGAAGTGTGTCATTTTGCAAACAGTCCAGGAGTTATGCAAATTGAGCGTGGTGTTTGGATAATTGTGTGAATATTTTGAAAAAGGAGCCCTATTTTCAAAATTGCGTGTAAACAATTGAAAAAAACTGTAATTGTATTATGTAGGTAGATGGCGCTGTGGCAAAGGTTTAAAACCTGTGTGACGAGTTTAATTGATCCTCTTTTATTCATTTCATTTCATTTTGTGAACTTTATTTGTATTTATTGAAGTTTAATGAGCAAATTAATTTGTTCTCTAATACGTCAATTTGGGACAAAAAGAAATAAAACTTTGCTTTTTCCACTTTTGTCAGAACATTCTTCTGTCTTTTTATTCATCATATAGTTTTGACATAAACACATCAGTTTGTAACTGTTTAGAGTTTTAATAAAGTTTATTCTTATTATCTTTGATGCTGAAAACAACTTGACAACTTGTGTCTGTCTGATATTAAAAGACACAGAAGAGACAGAACAACTTCTCTCATATAAAAATGAATTTATTTACAATATGTACATTATAAACAGTAGGAAAGAAAGTGCAGTGTAACAATGTCCATCAGTCCATCAGTGGACATTAGAGAGGGAGAGAGTCTTGAGTCTGTCTGTTGGTTTTATGATTCAGGTGTTGAAGTTCTGATGACTGCAGAGACGATCAATAGAACAACTGCTGCTGCTGTCAGTCCCAGTCCAGCATAGAGGCCCATCCTTCCCCGACTCTCTGCTTGTGGACTCACTGTTGGTCTCTGAGGTTTGGACTCATCAGCAGCTGCTGTAAAGGACAGAAAATGGACTCAAGTGTTTTGGACTGTTGGTGGGACAAAACAAGCAGTTTGAAGGTTCTAGGAGGACGACTGTTGGACTCTACGTCATTATGATGGACAGTTTTAGCAACACTAGCAGCACGACTCTAAGATGGAAATCTGCTTTTACTAAACTACTGAATCAACTCACCAGTGACACTGAGATGACATCGAGCAGCAGTTGCACCATCATCTGTGTTCACTTTACACACATACAGGCCCGAGTCTTCAGTCCTGAGTCTGGACACATGAAGTCTGAGTCGTCCTTCTCTGAGGACGTCTTTGTCACACTGGACTCGTCCTGCAAACCGTTTATCTTGAAGCTCTGGGACCTCAACACCTTCACGTAGATGAAACAGAACTGAGACACTGAGATTAAAAAACATTTCAATGTGGATAGAAATAGAGTTGAGCGACATGTCAGGTGTGGTTGTGAACGTCCATTCCAGTGTGATGTTGTGGTTCTCCTCTGCCTGATAGGAGGTCTGTGTCACATTGACTACAAATGTTCCTGTTGAGGAGACAGAGAGGGAAAGTGAGGAGCAGACAAAGTGACAACTTTAAACTCCATCTAGAGATGTTTCTGTGGAGAGTTTAGTGATGCTCTCAGTGCTGTAGAGACCTTCCTCCTCACACATTTAAAGACTCAAGTGTCAAAGTGTGTGTTGTCTTTTGTCTTGATGGATAATAAAGTGAAGGTGTAAACTAACCACAGACACAGGAGGTCAGCTTGATGAGCAGCAGGATCCTGCAGATCATCTTCTCCCTGTCAGAGGAGACACAGGTCGTCATAATAACTGAACTTGAAACCAGTGATCATCTGTTTTTTTTTTCACTGTATCGACTCTGTGATATTTTCAGAGGACTTAACTTACTTATTGACTTACAGGACTGTCTGTCATCTATACTACAGCCCCTCGGACCTTTTAATGCGGCCACTACAGACCATTATCACTACAGACGGTCATCTACTGCGCATGTGTGGAGCGGATCCTCAAACTGACTCCGGATTTCACTCTTTTCTCAGAAATTTTAGGCATCAGTGTGTCTGCAACTGTCCGTGTGGGGGTCCTCTCACAAGAAAATAACACTGTTTAATTTAAAAAAAAAAATCAGAGGTTAAGAAACTGAAAATATCTGATAACTAGAGAAAGATATATATTTTCTTTTCTTTTACAGTATTTTTATTTATTTTCTCTTTTTTCGATTATGATTGAGTATAATTTGTCATCATTCTTCCATACTGTGCCTTTTATGTCAAAATGTATATATAACTAAGCCTCACTGTTTGTAAATGTGTAATTTTAAAAGTAATTACAATAAACTTGTAATAATCACACCTGTCCTGCTTACCTTTTACTGTCCAGAAGAGAAATTCAAGATGAAAAAACAAACAAACAAACAACCAAAATATCCGCCAAGTCCACCGATAAACCTTTAACATAAGAATTACCTACTGACACGAAGTTTTCATCGAGTTAAATTGAAAAACTTCTTCCTCTCCTCTCCAGTTGCTCTCACTGTAGCGGCTCCTCCAGAGAACCTTAGCCGGCATGGTGCCTTATCACACATAGTTTCCGCTACCGCGGCAACTATGTGCCTCCGCGGAGACCGAATTCGCGCCACATCGCGCAAAACCGACAACGGGTAGTTAAGTACAATCGAATATATGCCATTTAAACCGCTGTCTGTTCCTGTTTCGATCAAATCTGGACGCCAAAATCAGAGGCAATGGCGAGTCTGCTTAATTTTGCAGTGAATGATGGATCTATAATGTCTTCGCGCGGAGTGATACTATTACTTTTGTATTCTTGGTATTGGTGTTACAGGCCCCGCCCACAGACATCCGGTTCACCCAATAATACCTGACTGAGGCTCGCGCTGCCCATAGACATATAAAGAGTAGACGCCGCATCGACCATAGACATATAAAGAGTAGACGCCGCATCGACCATAGACATATAAAGAGTAGACGCCGCATCGACCATAGACATATAAAGAGTAGACGCCGCATCGACCATAGACATATAAAGAGTAGACGCCGCATCGACCGCTACTGCCTATTGGCGCTGACGAGCAGTGGGGCCGCCATCTTGGACCGGTCACCCGCTCCATTCAGTGATATCTGTTTGGCAGGCGCAATGAAATGTCAACGCATTTAATCCATCCTAACTCTCTGAATACTAAACTGATTTTAACGCGTTTTTTTTTTTTTTTTTGTTTGTTTTTTTTTTTGCTGCAAACGTCATACATGTAGGTATGATATAGGACAAATGGTTTGGCGTATTTTAATATTCATAGTGGGATTAACAGTAATAGAATATTCTGATATAGCCTAGACTGTAGACAGGTATTTTGCAAACACTATAAACACACATTATACATATACCACACACTAATATATGATAGAGAAGCAGATAGTGCCAGTAAAGTCAACTATTTTAATAATTTGAAGAGACAATATATGATTAGGCTATACTATATAAATATTTACATATATAAACAATTATATTATATTGTATTACAATTATATTTCTATATAAAACATAACAATAGATAGAAGTTATATATCAGAGAAAATGAAAATATATAAAAATCAGAGTATCAATATAATTCATATATATATATAGAGAGAGAGACAAAAGTTATGTATTAGAGAAAATGAAAATATATATAAATCATATATGAATATCAATATCATTCACATATATAATAGATAAGTTATATATCAGATATAGTTATATAGTTATATATCAGAGAAAATGAATATATATAAATCATATATAGAGTATCAATATAATATCAGAGAAAATTATAATATATATAGCCTAAATCAATATAATTCATACATATATATAAAAAAGTTATATATCAGAAAATGATAATGTATATATATAAATCATATAGAGCAGGGGTATTCAACTAAAATTCAAAGAGGTCCAGTTAGAGAAAATTTCCGAAAGCAAAGGTCCGGAACATCATAATGTCTAACTTGCGTTATGATTTAGTGTGATACTGAAGTAGCCTAGTAGTTGTATCAACGTCTGCATGTTATCAACATCTGACTGTCAAATCAAATAAAGAAAGTACAAAAACATTTTAACAATATTTATTGTCATTTAACATTGAATTATACAGATATGCATTTAAAAAATAAAATAGAGAAAATAAATGAAATAGTTTTTGAAAAACTGTGCATCTTAAAGTGCTTAATTTTAGAAAAAATAAAGGTATTTTTACATTGTGGTATTCATACTTTTACTGAAATAAAGGATCTGAGTATTTTTTCCATCACAGCAGGTCAGTGATCAGTGTTTCAGTGACTCTCTGTGGCTCAGTGAATACACTGTTTTATTTATGGCAGCTTACCACATTAAAAACGTCTGTACACGACATGATTGTATATTCTTGAAGCAGCGCACCGCTCTCGATCGTGTCTAGAAGGGAACCCTTTATTTGCAAAACTCTCGCGGGATTTGTTTCCGTTGTTTCTGATAAAATAATCAAACTCGCGCGATCTTTCGCGGGTCTAGGGTTCCCTTCTAGACACGACCCTCTCTGTCTCTCTGTCAAACTAATGACAGCAGACTGTCTGTGAACAGCATGATGTGACACTCTGCAGTGTTTCACACATACACTTATGCGGACACTCAGGTATAGTTTATGACCAATTTTGGCATTTTTATTTTTTTAATCAGTCCGATAGAACGACGGCATCCGCGATTGATTAGTGATCAATCTGCCCTCCTCTCCCTCCCTCACCTGTTCGCTCTGCTGTGAGAAGGTCTGACAGTTTCTGACAGAGAAACACAGACGCTCCTGTTTAATACAGATGTTTAGTCTTATAAGAGCAGCTGGTTGGTGTCATTCAGCATCACGTTAGTTTAGATTGTTTTAATAAACTCTCCTCCACATGCAGCTTCTCTGCTGCTGTGAAAACTGAATCGCGGGTGAATTACATGAAAAAAAAAAAAGAAATGCGAGTTGGGTTTCGGGGTGACTTTATAAAACATCCTACTGATGAAGAAAGTCAATAGATCAGACACAGACACGGTGAGAGAAACACAACACAACACTCAACTAGGAGTACGATGACCGGTCCAAGATGGCGGCCGCATTTCTTGCGCCCCAGCAACCAACGCGGCGTCTACTCTTTATATGTCTATGGCGCTGCCCCCAAAGCCGCAGCAAACCACGCCTGCTGTTGGTGGCGTGCAGGCAAGCAATAAACCAGGAAGAAGAAGAAAAAGAAGGCAATGGGGGCGATTAGGAAGATGAAGAAGGCACAATTCATCAGAAAATGTAGGCAAGACGCGATTCAGGTGAGACACATTTATATTATTTCTAAATTAACACTTAATGTCAATAAATTAACACTTAATGTCATTTTAACCGTACATTCGCCAACCGACTGCAGACGCCAGCAGCAACTAGGTCGTTTACATTTTGGGAAGATATTGACGTTTAATTTAACATTAACGTTTTAGACATCTTTTGCTTGGCAGAAAGAGCATTAATTACTTTTTTTCAAATAAAAAAACTATTTCTTCAAACTCAATACACTGAAAATGTCTTTTACATGTGTTAGGCTGTATGAAAATCAGAGTAATGAGTGAGCAAGGGATGATAACAGAAGCAGTGGGGGAACATGGCACGTAGACTCAGAATATTTTTATTTTCATTTAACTCAACATATCAAACTTTTTTTTTTCTTTAGCAAAAATATATTCAACAAATAGTTTCGGTGTGCTAATACCTATATGTATTGTTTGTACATTGTTTATGACAACCTCTCAGTGTGAATTTCCTGTTACTAATTGCTATTTTCTTCCATTTTGTCTCATCAGTGAGAAACAGCTGTTGGCTCATTACATGGCAAAAAACATGAGCAAGGAGGCACAAAAGAAAATAAAAAACTATGCTGAAAAACTACAAAGAGCTCTGGAGTCCGAGGACTTTTTGAAGAGGCTGTAGCTGGCTGGACATTAAATGCACCTGTGTAACCCTGTGTGGTACTTGTGGCAATAAAACAATAAAAGCTGTTGCTGGCTGTTTCATTTGTCTGATTTTTTTCTAAAATAAAACTTTTAAACATTTGTGTTTTAAGGTACATATTTTAAAGATTGGTGTATGGTCATTTATTTTACTACACTCTAAAATGTGACAAGTTGAGCTTACTTAAAAGAATCTAGGAAACCGATTGCACTAAAAAAAGGTAAGTAAATATAACTAATAGTCTTAAGTTAAGTTTACTTCATATCTACTTGTTAAGTTTACTTTAACTCTAATTGTATTTACTTAATTTTGTGAAGTTATTTCAACTTAAAAATAGCAAGTATAATAAACTTGATCTTTCTAAGTGTTACTAACTTAAGTAAGCCAAGTTAGTCTGACTTAACTGAACAGTTGTATTTACTTAATTTTGTGAAGTTATTTAAACTTAAAAATAGCAAGTATAATTAACTTGATCTTTCTAAGTGTTACCAACTTAAGTAAGCCAAGTTAGTCTGACTTAACTGAACAGTTGTGTTTACTCAGTAGAATCTAGGAAACCGATTGCACTAAAAAAATCAAGTAAGCAGAACAAAGAATGATAAGTTTGCAGGCTTTTATTATTTGAACAAAATGTAATTCTGTGCATCTTAAGCCAAGGCAACTGTTTGCGGAAACAAATGAAATTTCACCATAAAAACAAATATGTAAGCCTTGTAAAATAATCTTTTATAAGCAAATCTTTCTAAACAAATGTAGAAACTTTCTCATCCATTACTTAAGACTTCAACAAGGCTCCTTTTATCACAATACCAATATTCAATTAAGCTTCAGCCAGCTTTCAAGTTAAATGAAACACAAACAATGCATATGCTTTGAAGTGCAATAAACAAAGCAAAATGCAAAAATAGGTGGATTTATACAGGCAATCTGGGTATTTGAATTTCCCAAAGCTCCATGGCCATTAACAACTTGCAGTAGAAGTATCCCTAAAGATTTTGCGGTCACTATCCAGTATTTAAAACTAGGTGTATTAATGCTGGTATGGTCTGAGTTATCTAGAACGCAAGATAATTTAAGCAACTCCAACCTATTCAACAAATAAATTCAATAATTTTTCACAAGGACAGAAAATTGGTGCATCTATAGTACAACTTAACTGGTAGTTAAGGCTCACTGCCATCAAATCTTTCTGTAACATCTTTAACATTTAGGGGTGGTGTGTCCACAAACAAACATTTGGGTAAGTACACAAAGAGGTTCTTTGCAATCATCTGACTCATTCCCTGAGTCTGACTTCTCAAAATGACTCTGCTCTTCAAAAGACTGCTAATGCCACTTACATTCAATCAAGCTTTTATTTACTAAACTTCACAAACTAGTTTAGATTAATCAAGATGGGATTAAACCTCCAACCGATATCCCACAGACTGGGACACTATAGAAACTTAAGTATAACAAGTAACCAAAATCATCCATCTGTGACTGACTGTAACTTACTAAGAACTTTGCAGAGGTTAGTTGCAAATATATGAGTTTAACACTCAAATCAAGTATCTATGCTTCAGGATCCCTTGCTATTTTAAGCATCTGCCGGCAGTACACCCACCTACTGCAAAAGAGCATTTTTCAAGCTCTGAAGTTTTGGTCTCAGGTTACCTACACCCAGGTTGAGCATCACCCTCTGAATGAAGTCAAAGGTGTTCTTTAGTCTTTTTGGATAATCCAAATGAAGAGCGTATATTAGTCCAAATGTAACACAAAAAGCTTGTGCGTGGCTTCCAATGTCATCCATGACG